>NW_021027594.1:1099471-1180788 GCF_004153795.1 Camellia sinensis | reverse complement strand
TCAAAAAAAAAAAAAAAAAAAAAAATAAAATTAAAAAAAAAAAAAAAACTTCGATATGAGCTTCACAATTTTTATTTTAATTTTGTAACGGGAAGTCCAATCGGGTGCTGTTTGCTCATACAACTCTATTTAGGCTTGAACAAGCTACCCGTGCCAAGTTTCGGTGGTTTCAGTGGTCATTTTGCAATTTTGGCCCCCGAACGGGCCTTTTAAGTCTTGTGTTTTACATTTTTTCTTCTAATTTTCTAACCGGAAATCCAATTGAGGTCCCGTTTGTTCCTACAAGTCTACTTAGGCTTGAACAAGCTGTCCGTGCCAAGTTTCGGTGGTTTCGTTAGTCATTTCGAAATTTCGACCCCGAACGGGCCTTTTAAGTCTTGTGTTTTACATTTTTTCTTCTAATTTTCTAACCGGAAATCCAATTGAGGTCCCGTTTGTTCCTACAAGTCTACTTAGGCTTGAACAAGCTGTCCGTGCCAAGTTTCGGTGGTTTCGTTAGTCATTTCGAAATTTCGACCCCGAACGGGCCTTTTAAGTCTTGTGTTTTACATTTTTTCTTCTAATTTTCTAACCGGAAATCCAATTGAGGTCCCGTTTGTTCCTACAAGTCTACTTAGGCTTGAACAAGCTGTCTGTGCCAAGTTTCGGTGGTTTCGGTAGTCATTTCGAAATTTCGGCCCCCGAATGGGCCTTTTAAGTCTTGTGTTTCACATTTTTCCTTCTAATTTTTTAACCAAAAATCCAATCGAGGTCTCGTTTGTTCCAACAAGTCTATTTAGGCTTGAAAAATCCGTCCATGCCAAGCTTTGGTGGTTCCGGTGGTCATTTCGCAATTTCGGCCCCCGAACGGGCCTTTTAAGTCTTGTGTTTTACAATTTTCCTTCTAATTTTCTAACCGGAGATCCAATCACAACTAGGGCGACTCATAGTATGATCCAACCACTTCTTCTGTGTTTCAATTTTTAAAACCATGACATTGATTTTTCAGAGCCATGGATATAAATCAATCAATTATGATGAGAAATGGTAAAGATAATAGTAAATACTACTATTGTATTGACATACTGGCAATTTCAGAAGCTTGGTCCTTTATCAACTTGGCTGCAAAGCCTCTGAAACCATGTCTTCAACTGTAGACATGAGATGCCCTGGCTTGTTCAACACTGTGTCACCAATTGACTGATTCAATTAGCACAACCAAACAATCCTCAATAAGAACAAGAAGAGGAACACAACAATAACATCAAACCACAAACAAAACAAAAAAAAAGGAGTGTGAAAACATGGTGGTGTATGGTTGAAAAAAAAAAGAAAAGAAAGAGAAAAAAGGAACATTGGGTGGACCTTCCACCATGAAAATCAGTGAGGAATTGGTGGTTCTACATCAAAATCTCATATGGGTCATGACCATCTCTTCTTCCCATATAGACCACATAAACCTGCGCACAAGACAAAGCTTGACCCAGTAACATAAATCCGAAAACAAAAAAACAAAAACAAAGAAGTTGATTGAAAATATCATATCTATATCCACACCTTAGCAGAATAACAGAGGCCAACTTGGGCAAGGAAAGCACAAAGGAAAAGAAAAGGAATACCAATATTAGTAATAGTGGTGTTTCTGGAAGAAGCCATTCCAAGTACTGAAATGATTCTTCTTCAGTTGGAGTGGAACTTGCAAAAGCTGAATTATATCAGTTGGTTTCAATGGTTGACAATTGATGCCTGAGTTCTTCGTTATCGGTACAAAAAGATATTAGATGCTCGAGCTCAAGATATTCGGAAAAGAATCCAATGGGAGGCACAGGATGTTCACTGGAAAGCTCCTTCACATCATCTGAGAGCTCGGGGCAAAAGGAAGAGAAGAAATCCAAGCATGAGAGTGGAGGAGATGCCAATTCGGTTGTACTCTCACTAACGGATATGGATCCAAGGCCGAAGGAAAAGGGTGTACCAAGCAATCAAATAAGCGGAAGGAAGAGAAGTGAGAGCACCATTTCTGATGGTGATTGGGCAGAACAACCATCTGGTGAACACACACACAAAACTGGTGACCAATTGACAACGTTTGGATTAATGGAGACCTTTGATCTGAGCATCCAATATCTGACCGACTTTGATTCAGGTCCAAAAGCAATAGACTTGAACTGAGAAGGTAATAATTCAAATGGCATTCAGTGCTTTGAGGCATTGATATCAGATGAGATTAAGTAATATATACAAATATAATGCATTGCTTATATTTGCTTATAAAAAAATTATGTATATTGTTGTGTATGGACCCCAAGTCACTTCCCAAAAGTATAGTTCTTGGCTGCACCAATTCTTGAAGCATAGCACCTTTTACGAAATGGCTACAAGGCTTTTTCAATAAATTCAAGCCATCCACAAATTATTCAATAGTATCATAGAGTTCTAAACCATTTCTCACATTCATCATCGAGCAACACTCCCATTCCCAAACTGAGACCAACCATTGTAGCATAAAAATTATTATTCAAAGTAAGACGAGACCACTCCACTCATGTTATTATTAGTGCTCCTATTAATTGATACAGCTGAGAAGCAATGTGATATACATCATGAATGGCATTTTGCAGTCCAGTGCTTCACGAGGAGGCATTAATTGAATCCTCGAAGCAACAATCAAAACTTCCAAGTCCCAAGGGGTTGGAAATAGACTCAAACCAGCCCTTACCCAGGCCCGCCCGCCCTTACGGCCTTGGCCACAAACTCACCAAGCAGAGTCCTCCAAACTGCTGCTATTGCATTCTAAATGATTTCAATATCAGGGTTGAGGCACAAATCCAACCTTCAAGTCCCAATGCAACTGGGATAACCATTGAACGAAACAAACCCATTGGAAGCCTTTTAGTGAAATTTGAATTACTAAGCAAACGGTTCGTTGGATGTACAAAGTAAAAAACACTTTGTCAAGTAGTTTGATTCAATGACTCCATCTAGCTGACCCAACACATCCAATGAAAAGGACTTGAGAACTTTTATCATGGCAATATTGCAACCGCTTCAGTAGTTCACAATGATTACATTAAAGGGCTAGTGGTTGAGGGATTGACAAAGTAGTAATTAATTAGATGCTCAACGCTACTGAGCCATTATAAGTCACATACTCGGGTCTTATTTGTCAACTATATATTTTAATTAAAAAATTAAAGAGTCACTATCACATCACTTTTTCTATTTTTTTATATATGTTTTCATTAAAAGTTAAATATTAAAATAACATATTCTCAAACCAAATCAAATCTGACAAAATAAAATCAAATCTGACAAGAAGGGTTCTAACCCTCCATTTGTTGATCAGATCCAGGAGGAGGACTTGATGATGAGTCATTAGAATCACTAGTAGGTGTCTGATTTGATTCCCCATTCCTACCTCTGTTGAATGAAAAATTCACCCAAATCTCTCTCCTCCTCCTTTCTCTGTCATCACCATCACTCTCACCATCACCAACACTCTTGTTGATCACCTCTTCATGATCCACAGGAATCTTAAACCTACAAACAGGGCAAGACCCATGAATCCCCAATCACTTCTCTATTATATTTAATTAATTAATAAAATTGGGACAGAAGTGGGGAAAGTGAGGTGGGAGAAACAAATCTCATTCCCTCCCTGTTCTATTATTGGGATAGGGATATAACCCGTTCTATTATTGGGATAGAGGATATAAGGTTGAGACAAGAGCAGAGCAGGACATATTGGCATCCCTAATCTATATCACAACTAGGGAGACTCATAGTATGATAGAGAGAGTTTAATACCAAAAAAAAAAAAAGTGTTTTGAGTGAAGCCCTCTATGATTGACTGGCAAATAATTGGGAGCCTGCATATGTTTTAGGACACAAAATGCCATCTGCATAGTACAGAAAATACAGCCATTCACCTAATCTATGTGGATCATGATTGGAATAGATTCTGCATAAGGAAACATGTAAAATTTAATAGGTAGAAAAGTGAGTAGAAGTGACTTTGGTCCAAAAAGCAAAAGAAGATTATTTAAATTGAGAATCTGCAAACAGAACAAGCTAGAGAAAGTGAGAAACTGATATAATCATACAAGTATTACCAAGGTTCATTTGGACCTAGCTAGCAAAATAATTAAGCAACTGAATCAAAAGGTTATTAGTCTAAACAAAAAGTCTTTAGGCAAGGTTCCAAGCTAAGATATGGTAGTTTGTAACCAATCAAAGAAATCTGTAAATTAAATGTATTAAGAATATTAAATTTTACATCTCAAACTTTGCATTCTGGTGCTTTAATAACCAAAGACTTTTGCTAATGCACCAATTAATGGCCTTTAATGTGAGGTTATTATCATTTGGTGCAACAAAAGGATACCCTTTCACAACATCACCACAAACATAGTATGCTTTCGAAATACACAATTATTATCTATACAAACAGAACTAATCAAAAAAGTGGATTTAAACTCTTTTATATACATAAAATTTGATCACAGAATAAGGCACAACTCATATATGGGGTGAGACTTACACATTTGATAGGTCTCACTGTGCACTTTGAATTTTTTATTAAAATTTAAATAGACAATGTTTAGTTAAAATATATATAGTGTTTGGTGCAATTTATTGCATACTAAAAATGAAAACAAAAGTCAAAAGGCTGAAGAACAAAATAAGAGAGAACAGACAACAAAAACAAGGCTGTGCCAATTGGTGAGAGACCAATCAACAACACCCAAAAGACACAAAAAGAAGAAGGACAAGAAGAACAAAACACCCCAACTGCTACTGCTCACCCAATTCAGCAAACAAGAAAAGGCAATAACCAACTAAAACCATGAAAGCAAAATCAACAACCCAGCAGTAGTAGCCTAAGAGCACAGCAAATTGCCCTGCAACCAAAGAGCACAGCAGCAACAGCAACCAGCTCACCCAATTTAACAAACAAGCAGTAGCAGCCTAAGAGCACAGCAAAATTGCCCTACAACCTAAGAGCACAACAGCAATGTACAGCAGAGCCACACCAGCAGAACATCCAGCAGACATCCATAACCAATCAACAGAACATCCATAACCAAGAAACTAAGAATGACCTATAAACTACTATACTACAAACTTACTAAAAATCTTACCAAAAATATAATAGGCCAAATGTGATTGGTTGTTAAAAAATTAATGATATTAATCATCCAATGATATTTGAACATATATGTTTTTAGTAATATTGTTAGCAAGACTTTAAATAGATGTAGCATTGCTCTTAAACTATTCATACCTAATAAACTATAAACAGAAACTACACAAAACAGTTTAAATTGACTCTGAAAATAATAAATAACTATAAACAACTCATATAAACCATACAAAATAGTCCCATAATGTGGCATGAACCACATATGAACTGAAGGGTAATTTACAGTTTGCCCTTTTATATTTGGCCATTTTTCCACTTTCACCTTTCATATTTCATGTTTTTCTCAATTTATTCCAAAAGGTAATTCATGTCCAAAATTAGATACACGAAGTTGCTGCAGAACAAGCTACAGATCAGATGAAGAACAGACCAGCAACATGCAAACTCAGAGTATATCAAAGCATATCAATAACAGACCAGCAGCATGCAAACTCAAACGAGAACCAACCCAAAACAAGCATAGAAAGGGACTATACACTAGCAGACCAGAACAAGCACAGATAGGGACTATACACTAGCACAGACCAGAAATAGACCAGAACAAGCACAGATAGGGACTATACACTAGCAGCATGCAAACTCACAACAAAACCTACCCAAATTAACCACCCATAGAGCAGATATACAAAACCAGCCCAGATTAACCATCCATAGCCCAGATCAACCATTCACCAGCCATAGAGCAGATATACAAATCAGAAACAGACTAGAACAGATTAAACTTCACTATCAAAATGGAACAGATCAGCAGTAGCTCACTGGAATCCCCAATCATTGAACCCCCAAATCTAAACCAAATCATTAAACTTCACTGAGCACCCTTTTGTGTGTTAACCCATGCGGACCTAAGAGATGCTAAATTGCAATTGTAGCTCACTTTTTGTCTACCCTTCATTGAGACAATGTCTAATAGCTGAGATGTTGTAGAGGAAGTCATTGATCGAGAAGTGGAGCTTCGTGGATTGGGGATCAAACCCATATAATAATATATTTTTTACTCAAACCCATATAATTATATATTTTTTATATCATGTGGCAGGTAACATGCATTTTCTATCTAATTTTGAACAAAAGTTAGTTTTAGGAGTAAATTAGAAAAAAACTTGAAACATGAATGATCAAAATAAAAAAAATAAAATAAAAAAATGACTAAAAATAAAGGGGCAGAGTGCAATTTATCCTAAAAGAATTGGATCCAAATATATATTGAGTAGGTATCTATATTACTGGTTTGAAATATAGAGAGGTCCTACACAGTATCCTTGTGATCCATATCTCAATCAGGAACTTTGAACAAAGTTGCAACTAAGATTCTCTTTATTACCTTATGGGATTGTTTATGGACTTCCTTTTATCAAAGTGTGTAATTTTAACTTTGTTGTCACACACTCACATAGAGACTTTACAAAAAGATAATTGATTATTTCTCTTTTCTTTTTAGGCTTGTTTGGGACTTATATTTTGGCTAAATAGTCAATAAAAAAAAATAGTTAATAAAACAAAATGTCATGTCCTATACATTAATCAACAACTTTTTCTTTTACAATTATCTATTCACCTACAAAAAAAAAAAAAAAAAAATCCACAAATCATCCAAAACATAATTCTTTTTCATTTCATAAAAAAATTAAAAAATCAACTAAAATAGTCAAGTTGCTAAATGACGTATCTAGTCCCATTTTTTTTGACAACTAGACTTATTAAATTTAATAAGGTTATATAGTTTCAAGATCATAGGTGTAGAAACTAAAATGACTAACTTGATAAATAAATTAAAAATGCCCTAAAATATAGTCAAAGCTTACTTGATATAGTAATTGCCCCCAACGAATGATTGCAACTTTTTTATCTCTTTGCATTAGCCAATAACCTATAATATTTGAATTGTAAATCAAAGTTTAAATTAAAATCATAGTATACATGAAATTAATGGAGAGTGGACATGAAATGAATGTTATATGATGAAATTATTAAAAGGGTCACCGATACACAAAATATCTATAATTTTATTAGGAGCTTTAGAATAAGAGGGTTGGTCGGATTAATTTGTCCAATTCGTATCAAATTTAACCCCAAAGACTAAAACTTGCACATTTGAGTTATTTTAAATGCCCAACGCATTTTAACCCATCAGAACTCATACATTAGAACCTCTAATCTGTCAAACTTGCTAATTTCAAATTACGCACTTTATCTTACCATTGCCTTTGTGATGTTCACACAGAAAATGAACTGATAAACTAATAATGAGGAATGAGCTGATAAAAAAAGGCATGCCCCTGAATACCAAGTTAATTCCTTCATCATAAAAGATAAAACAATGAAAAAACACATGGAACAAGAGCAAATCATGTCCATCAATCACACAATAATCATAGAAAATAGAAATTTGTACAAAGTTTTAACAGACTTTGGCATTAAAAAATCTTTCAGAAAATAATAAAGAAAAGTGAAACGTGTCATTGACATTAGTGTCATGAAACTGTATAATGATGTAATTGATTATCTTGGTTAACCATCTATTGAATGCCATAGCTTTATTCATTGCTTATATTTGGTTTAGTATTTTTCTACTGGGCTGTGGCTCACCCTTTATGGGAACATCATTTTCAGGTTCAGGTGATAAGCTACCTCCAAGGACTTAGCTTGGAAGGAATTGGAGTTGAAGACTCTGTTTAGTTTAGTTGTTATTTATTTATTTGATATTACATGTAAACATTCAAGCCTAGGGCTTTACTTGTATTTGAGTTAGAACTCATATTTAGTGTCCAAGTGTTGGCTTGGAAAGATGTTAGCCCGTAGGGCATTTAATTTGATGTTACATGTAATGTTTTTATTTAGTAATACTCTGATGAATGAATTGTTTTCTTTAAATATTGCATGTCAATGATATATATATAATGGGTTTATTTTGAGGGCGTTACACGAACTAACCATATAAACTTAAATTAACTTTCAAAATCACAAAAATAAAAACATATTCAAATAAAACAAATACAGAAAAAATCTTATTTGCTAACTATTCCACAGATTGCAATTAATTTTCTCAATCCATAAATCTAATCCAAAGAAATTTACAAATTATAAATATATCCAAAAAATTACATCACTACTCCAATCACAAATAACATGTCCAGAGAAAATTAAAACTGATAGAAATGGAATGAATTATCACAGAGAAATTTCAAAAATGAAGAATAAACAATATGTTTCCTAGTGATTTGATCTATCAACAAAATTCATAAACTACCAGACCCACCACCTTTTAATAAAAGCATTTGGTAATAATAAATTTAAAGTTTATATTTAAATCATATCATGATGTGTTATGTTGTGAGGGATATGAGTCAGTTAAAAAGTGCCAATATTGAATCAAACATTAAAAATAAGAATAAATTATAAATAAATCTTAATAGTTGGACTTAATTTTCATCAAATTCTATTGAAAATAAATCTTATTAAAATCGTCGTTAAAAATAATTTTTTGTAACGATTTTTTGTATGTCATTAAAAATTGACAATTAGTGACTTTTTTTGTCACTATTTTTATAAATTGTGGCTAAAACTTACAATTAGTGACATTTTCTTGCGACGAATTTTTTAAACTGTCACTGAAAGTTGAAAATTAGTGATTTTTTTATGACGATTTTTTTTAAACTGTTGCTAAAACTTATAATTAGTGACATTTTTTTGGCACTTTTCAAATTGTAACTGAAAGTTAACAATTAGTAATGTTTGTTAATAATGTTTGATAAAAAATGAAAAAAATAAAAATAAAGTCATTAGTTATCATAGGACCTACTAGACGATAAGTTCACCTATTAGAACCTACATATAAGTCTCCCAACAATAACCTAAAACCTAGAACGGGAGGCACAACACCGTGCTGTGAGCTTGTGAGAGTATTTTTCAAATATATTTTGATGATTCGAACCGTTCATATTATAGAATTTGTTGAGTCGATCATCTATGTAAAATATTAAGTTAATTAGACATATATAACCCACACTACATGACATAAGAGTTTAAGAGACAAAAAAGTGAAATTTTATTACAGAAGATATTTATGGATCAATTTCTATCGTCATGAAGATAGTCGTTAAAAGATTGGTCTGAAAAATAAAAAATAAAGCTTTTAGAGACAAAATTTTAAAAATGTCACTAATAAATCCATTTTTATGGACAAAATAATTTGGTCTAAAAATGTTTATTTTTGAGAACATTTTTGAGACTAAAAATTTGATCTCAAAAGAATAATAATTCATAACTAATATCCAATTTTCATTGCAAAAAAAAATATAATGACGACACATTTTGCTACAAAACTATTTTGTCCCTAAAAAATAATTTTATCCCTAAATTTTGAAACCTTAATTTTTTATAATGCCATAACAAGACCAGATTTATGTATGAAAAAATAAAAAAATAGACAGTTAGTATAATTTTGACAATTGTTTCAAAAATAATTATGGTCCAATCATGGGTGACAATTGTCCGATTAACCTCATCTTTTATATGAATGATATAATCGATAAATTCTATAACATAAACAATTCAAATCATCAAAATAAAATCGCGACAAATTTTAACCGGTATGTCACAGCGAGATGCTATGACAGCACCCCAAGTCTCCGAGAAACTATGTTCGAACTGATTTTGTGCTAATTTTTAGCTCAAAATCATGTCATTAGATAATTGTCATGATTCATGCCTAATTAATTCTTAAATTAATAAATATTTTTTAAATAATAAATTTGCTGTAAATATTTTTGACTCCTTAATTTTTGTATGCCACATGTATTTTTTAATTTTTAAAAATAAATTTTTTTATTAATATATTTAAATAAATATTTTAAAATTATGTAAACTAAATTTATATTTTGAATTCTTTTTAAAACATTTTAAATTTCAAATTAAACATGAATTAAATAAGTTTGATTTTTCTTAGAAAAAAAATTTCTATATAAAGATTTTTAAAATATATTTTTAAATTTTCAAATTATAAAAGATTCAAGGTAAATTTGAAATTTTATTTTAAAACATTTAAATTTCAAATTAAATATGTTTAAATTTTTCTTTTCTTTTTTTGACTTTCTATATGAAAAATTTTAAATTTCAAAATTTTAAATAGATGGGTCAAATTAAATTATTGCAGTTTTTTGTCACATTTATAACATGACAAAAATGAAAAACTTACCATGTTGATTATTTGAGTATTTAATGGAATGATAAGAGAAATATCAATAAAATAAAAAGAACCAATATGAAAATTAAAAATCTATTTTTTTTATTTAAAAATTCAAGAAATTTAGAAACTTATATTATAACTTTAAGTCTCAACGAGACCTTAACAGTTTTGCTTATATAATAATATAGATAGATAGATAGATAGATAGGTAGTATATATTATAACAAATAGACCTTTTATTTGAAAGACTCAAGTGAGTTTCAAATCATCAATCTAAATATCTTGATTTTTCTAAAAATTTAAATGTTAAAGAAACACGCATGGCATCAAAATATTGGCCATTAAATTATGTCTATAATTTTGAAATTTAAAAAATCTTTATATAGAAAGGAAAACAGAAATTTAGTCATATCTAATCCATCATATATGACTTACATTTAAAAGGACTGTCAAATGTAATTTTAATCTTATTTAAGTATCTCTCTGTTAACTTTCACATAATCAAAATATTTTTTTTCCCCAACTTATTTAAGTTTAATAAGCTGTAAGTAGTTGCACTAAATAGTACTCTTAAATTAAAATAAATTATAATAAACTCATTTAAATTGTAACAAATAGTCCCCATAATATATGATAAGCATGATCATCAAATCAAGAATAAAAATGACATTTTTGCATTTCTGCACTTTGTATCAAATCTTACTTTAGCCATTACATAAAAAATTGTGATGACCGAGGGTGTTGTTCGCCTCATTTCTCTTTGTTTAACCTTGGGTTTGCCCTTGCTAGAGTGTCGGGTTTAACTGAGAGTCTTGTTAACAGTTTGGGTTTGTTGTGCTTGGAAACTTGTTTCAAGTCCTTACTTTTATTTATTTCTGTGTCAAGTTTCTCATGTTTCAGAAGGTGCGAGGTTGGGTCCGGAGTGGCTTATGTTGAGTTGAAGAGTTTCCTGGCTGGAAGGGCAAAGCCGCACGTGTGGGAGATGAGGCCGCACGTGCGGAAAACAGGGGAAATTTTGGGTTGCCTACTGCATAAAAGGCATGTGCGGAAGAAGGTCCAGAAAAAGGTGCAGAGGAGGTGCCGCACGTGCGGGGGTGAGTGTCGCACGTGCGAAAGGCACGCTCCGCACGTACGGGAGTCACTGAGTCCGAAAAATTCTAGTTTTCCCTCTTCTTGGGCTGTGTGTATATCACTTTTTGTATATCACTCTCTCTACAAAACCTTTTCTCCTCCTTCTCTCTACATTCCTTCACCAAACGAGATCAAAGCCTTGATTTCTTTAGATCCATTGGGTTTTTTACCCAAGTTTCTTCATCAAAGTTGGAGAACTAATCGAGGGCTTCGTTGTGAGCGGTGAAGATCAGGTTTCGTCACCATTGATTTTGGGGCTTTTATCTCTTTTCCCTCCAAGAACTTGAGGTAAGGATTTTGCTTAGAGTTATATATATATTTTTGCAAGTTTATGTTAATTTCGAGATTTCCTTTGGTGGCATTGAAAAATTTGACTTTTGGCTCAAGAATGTTGATGATTTTGAAAATGGGTTCATATCTTGTTTTCTTTAAATGATTTTCTTGAGGGTTTGAATCACATTGATTGAATAAAGATGTTTTTGGTGAGAAACTCCCAAGAGATGAGAAAATGTCTAATTTTGATGAAAAACCTAGAAATTGGGGGTTTCGAAAAATGTTGGGAATCTATGGAATTTCCTTATGCCAAATGAATGAATGAGTGGAAATCTTACATTATTGTATTCAAAATGACAATTTTCTTGGTATTTGGGAATTAGTGGATATATATATATATATATATATTTGGAATTTATTGTTAAGTGTATATACATACATAGTCATGAAATGGCAAATTGTTGAGAACACATGAGGTGTGGAAATGTTGCTACACTTGGATATATATATATATATATATATTCATATGTGATATATCTTGAACTTGCATTGGAAATGGGAATGGAAATTGTGATCGAAATGTAGAAATTGTGCAAAAAGTATTGTTAATGGAAGATTATTATCTTACCTTGATGTATATTGCATTGGCATTTCTATTATTGTGTAGTTACAAATTTTGAGTTGAGATTTGAAAACATTTGCATTGAGAAAGCAATGTTGTGAAATAAAACTTATTAAAAAGTTATGGAGTAAATACGTTGGTAAGTCCAACTAGGAGATGTAGATGAAAGTGACTAAGTTGGCCTGAGTGTTCAAGGTGAAAGACCAAAAACATGAGCGGAGTTGGTACCACGTGCCTTCCATTTAGCTACCACTAAAGTGGAGATTTGGTAGTGTTAGTTATGCCTACTTGCAGACACCAACCTAGGGATTACCCGTGTTGTATTTACCGTCCCTTGAACTAAATTGATAAATTTCAAATTGTTGAGATCTCAAGTTATCATTGAGCATGATGGTTTTCAAATGATGAAAATGTGGTTTTCTTGTAAAAAGGCATAGCATGATATGTGCATTTCATTTTGTAAAGCTTGTATAAAATGTATATACTTTGCTAAGAAATTCCTATTGGGCCTTGTGCTCACCCCTATGGGATTTTGGTGTAGGAAAGGATGTGGCGATCCTGCCAGATTAGGGCATGGATGTATGTGTTTAGAGCGTAGAGCTCTATTTTGTTGTAATTGTATTTTTGCAAGCCAAAGGCTATACATGCATGGGTTCGAGAAACCATATTTTGTGTAACCGGGCTTAGGCCTTGGAATTTGTAAGCATTTGAGGGCATTTATTTATTTTTTTGACTAAATGTTCTACATGCTATAGATTCAGGTGCTCGTAATCATTGAATGTATATTCACATGTGGAACTATTTTGAACCCATCTCATGATCATGTAATGTAAGTGTTGGGAAAATTACTTCGATTCATCATAAGGAGTTATGGATGTTATGTTATCATTATGTATTTTTTTTTGGGGCGTTACAAAAATCATGATAGTTAACTCATGCACTTCTAGTCAGATATTACCTTGGTCCCTACACATGAAATCGTTCCAGTCAATCCCTTGCATTTTTTTATCAAATCACACTTTGTTCTCTACAGCAATGTCAATGTCTCTATTTTGTTACTCCATTGTTTAAATTTTTAACAGAATCTAGCCAGGTGACAAGAATGTAACTACGAAATGAGGGTAAAAAAGAAACTCATCTCCGTTTTCTATCAATACATAAATGTATATCAAATTATGATTGTATTAGGCTAAAACAAAACATAAATTGTGAACTATTAAAAGGATGAACTAGTATTTTGCATAAATTGGAATCACGGAATTCTGTTTTTTACTGTAACATAGTTTTCTATCTATTCATCTTTTCCTCTTTGATTTCTCAGCTACCTTTTTTTATTTCGAAAGGTTTATTTACCTCTTCGTTCCATTTTTCAATATACGAACATATATATATATATATATATATAACTTTCACGTACTTATCACGTAGGACAAAGTGAGTATTGGTGGGAAATAAAAATAATTTTATTCTCTTACCCCCATTTCGGAATCACATTCTTGTCACATTCTATTAAAGATTTAAAGAATTGAGTAATAGGAGGACATTAATACTTATGTAGGGATCAAAGTAGGATTTGATCAAAAGTGCAGGAATTAACTGTCACGATTTCATGTGTAGCAGTCAAAGTGAGATTTGACTAAAAAAATAAAGAATTAACTGTTATAATTTCATATGTATCAACTAAAATAAGATTTAATACAAGATGCAGAGATACAAAGTATAATTTTCCTTAATGAATATACCATTGATTATTGTTACTGTGGCAAGTTCTCCCCTGAAAAAACTTCAGCGGATGTTTGTTCCGTAGTTGAACAAACTTGAAAGCAATAGGAGTTGACCAATACAGTTATATTTTATTACAGACTTCATTTGTAATACCTTTTGGGCATAAAAAGACTTTAGAAGAAAAATAATATACATATATAATTTTTATACAAAATTGATATTGTAATGATATTTTTATAATTGTAAACTAAAATGATGAATATTTTAATATATATAATGAATAATTATAAATGAGACATATGATGCTTTTATATGAATAAAACTACATTTATTTAAAAGTCTACAAACAAATTTACTTAAAATTGATATAGCAATGTTACATAAATGTACTTGAACCCACCTTCAACAACTGAAATAACTATTAACGGTAAACGCTTACTTAAATATTTTCTTAACAACTTCACGCAAACTTGACGTGGCAAACAGGGCCGGCCTTAAATAATACGGGGTTCTAGGCGAACTTACAAAATTAGGTTCTCTGTATATAATTATATTAAAAAAAATGAAAAATGAAAAAATGTTTAGATAAAATAATAAATACTTGCAATATTTTTATTTGTTAATACGTGCTGCATATATAATCACTAAAATTATATACTTAATTTATTTACATAAAGCAAGACATGAAGAATCTTTACATGAACAAAAAAAAAAAAAATAAAAAAAAAAAGAAGATAATTGGGGTCTTATTGCTTTATGATTTATCAAAATCTAGATAACAAAAAAAAAATTAAAAAATCACCAATGTATAAGAAATTATATACTTTATTTATTTACATAAATCAAGGCATGAAGAATCTTTACATGAACAAAAAAAAAGAAGATAAATTGAGTCTTATTGCTTTATGATTTATCAAAATCTAGATAATAATAAATTAAAAAAAATCACCAATGCATAAAAAATATTAAATAAAATATCTATATAATAAAGCAGAACGGATTTTGAAAATATGTTAGACACAATTGTCCTGCTAGGACATTTCAAGGGTCATGATTCATTTGTATATTCACATGGATGGCTCAGATACCCCCTTAATTTTATATCAATCCTAAATATATATCTTCCCGCCAAACATTAAGCCTCCTCCTTACCCACATCTCCCCCACCCTTCTCTGCTCTCCAGCCAAATCACGTCTCTGCTCTCTAGCCAAATCACGTCTCTCCTCCATCCCTCTATTTACCCACGTCTCCCCTCCATCCCTCTTTATCTCTCTCTCTCGCTCCCTGTTCTTCTTCTTCCCGAAACTGCTTTACTTCACTTTACTTTGAATTGATCTCCTTCAACCACAGATTCGCCTTGGAGTTTCCGACTTCCTCCGTTTCTCAACCACTCAGGTATGTGTATATTTACCCATGTCTCCCTTTCATCCCTCTTTATCTCTCTCTCTCGCTCCCTGTTCTTCTTCTTACCGAAACTGCTTTACTTCACTTTACTTTGAATTGATCTCCTTCAACCACAGATTCGGTTTCGTCTAGCTGTGCTTCAACCGCTCAGGTATGGCAATCTCTATCACAACTGTTCTTCTCACCCTTTACAATCAGAAATTCCAATTTACAACTCAACAATTTCTAAACATATTTTTCTAAACAATATTTTTTTATCTTTATATTGATTTTCAATTCCAATTTTGATTTTCTGATTTCAATTTCTTTCAATTGTAAATTGAACTCATTAAATGTTCTTTTATCTCTCTGCTCTCCAGGCCTCTTCTTCGGTATTTTCTGATTGCCAGATAAAATTCATCTCTCTCTTCCAAAGTTTTAGGGTTTTTTTTTTTTAATTCTTCTCTGGCCTCTCTTCCTGTGGAATATTTTGATATAATTTCAATCAATTAATGTTGATTATGGATAATTGAGACTCAATTATCAGAATAATGCAAAGTACTAATTATAGGGCAGAGACTGTATATATTGGGTATATCAGAATAAGGTATATCCAATATATACAGTCTTATGTTGAAAAAAAGTATAATTGTAACTAAGTAACTAAGTATAGATATACCCATTATTGGATAATTAAGACTCAATTATCATAATAATGCAAAGTAATAATGGATGGTTATACCCATAATTGAGACTAAGTAAATCATAACCCATGGTATTGAGAATAACTGATTGAGATACAAAGTATACTACGTAACATTGATGCATTTGGATATAATGCAAATATTCTGCCCGTTATCTGGATGGGTATATCTCAACTAAGTAGCTATGATATTATTGGTCCGGTAATGGGTATACCAGAATAATGGAGTCTCAATTATGATAACGGGCAGAATAATGGTATATCATAAGTAAGTATCTATTTGAAGTTATCTCTCTCCCTAGCTACTTCCTAACACATGAGAGATTATATGTTGAGATATTATCCTTTAGGCCAATAATGGAGTCCCATGGCCTGAGATATTATCTGTGTAATGAAGTTATTCTGCTTTAATCCATTAATATTATCCGTTATAGTTTGACCCATGTGTTATAAATTAAATGTTAGGTATTGAGATATTATTAAACATTTAATCAATGTAGTATATCATAACATTTAATCAATTAAAACTAATTGAAGTTATCTCTCTCCCTAGCTACTTCCTAACACATGAGAGATTATATGTTGAGATATTATCCTTTAGGCCAATAATGGAGTCCCATGGCCTGAGATATTATCTGTGTAATGAAGTTATTCTGCTTTAACCCATTAATATTATCCGTTATAGTTTGACCCATGTGTTATAAATTAAATGTTAGGTATTGAGATATTATTAAACATTTAATCAATGTAGTATATCATAACATTTAATCAATTAAAACTAAATGTTGTCTGCTATGATACCATGTGAAGTTATTTGGGACCAATTCATTTAAAGGCTTAATTGTTTTAGAGAGAGGTAATTTTATTTAGCCTTTCTGCACATCCCCCTTTATTTTTAGTGATTTGTTGTGCCTTTGGGTTGAATACCTGCGTTGTGTTGACAATATTACTCATTTATTTATCGAGATTTCTTGGGTGCGTGACATGATATGGATTCTTCTTTGTTTAGTCGCTAATGGGTTGAGATTAATTTTATGGGTTTTAGAGTCCTTTGCTGTAGTATCGTCGCTCTGATGATGCAGTGTCAATGTATCATTTGAAGAAGATGAACTGGTCACTTGGGGTTGTAAATTAAATTATAACTTGACAGAGCAGGATGGAAAAAACGAAATCGATTCACGTAGCCAATCCCAATTGATTGTAACATAAGGCTTAGTTTGGTTTGATTAGGTTTCTGGGTAGATGATTAATTTGTCTAAGCGAAGATAATTATTGCTCATGTTTATCTGCTTTACTCTTGACTTTTAGTCTAAAATTCTATACTTTTTTTTTAATCAATGTTAATTTTTTTTTTTTTTGGGGAGGGGGGGAATGGTGCCAAATCAAATGGTGGATTTTGCCAGGTGCATTAGGCTGTTGTACCTTGCTTTGCTTCAGAAAAAGCAAGCATTGCCTGTCCGCAGGAGTTGTGAAAATATCCTAATTGGAGATGGAGGGTCAAAATAATATGACTGTGAGTTCACTGAATGCTCTTCAGCAGAGAAGTATGCACTCTTATTTCCTTAATATGTCGGAAGCATGCAATTAATTACATTGGCCTATGAAATTGGTTAAACTATGATTCCCTTTAGGCAATAGAGTCCAATCAAGTTATGAGGAGCAACTTTTAATTATTCGAATATCAAATATATTTTTATAATTGCATTTAATCTTAAATTTAAATAGTGTTGCGATTACAATTATATTATAATCCTAATATTATTTACACCGTGCCTTTAGGCACGGGCATACGCTAGTAACAGTATAACTTAGTGGTCTGATTTAGGATTTGTAATATAGAAATTAATTAGGGTTTGTATATATAACAGTATAACTTATATGTAATTTAGAAATTGATTTAGGGTTTGTGTGTATATATGACTTAGAGATTGATTTAGGGATTCTATTTAATTTTCTTTTGAAGCAAAAAATAAAATAAAATAAAATAATAATAATAATATGTTGTTGTTGTTGTTGTTGTATACTGAAAAGGGTATGAGCATTCTGAAAACCTTCTTCTTGTTGTTGAGGTTGAGGTCCAGTCTAAGCATTATTAATAGTACAAATGAAAATCAGTTTCGGATCAAACTGTAGTTAGGTTATATAAGCTACTTCATTAAAGATGGAAACAAAATGTTACTTTTTTGAACTCCTGAGCCCACCTGATCCATAACATAGACGTGCTGAAAAAGAACTGTAATCCACCTGATCCATAACATATGCCATTGCAAGAGACCGAGAAATGTTTATAGCATTTAATCTCTGCTCAGCAGTGAACCTGTACATTTCCAATTGGTTATCCTTGAATGCTTGAACTTCCCATGATTTCATATCCATATATGGAGGCAAAGCATAAGATTCCTCAGGCAAAGGGCAGTGTTTTATATCATGCTCTTCTCTTTCAAATTCCATCTTTGGAAGTTCAGCAACCAAAAAACCACCACAAATGGATGTTTCACCATAGGAAAAACCACGGCTCTGCACTCGGGAATAAATTCTGCCTACAATTCAAATCAACATCGTCCCTAAATTTAAATTAATGAAGAGTGATCAGGAACAACAAAGAATGGAGGTTCAACTTATATAGGCACAGAGTCAGAAAAATATCATGCTTGTTGATTTGAAATGGCAGCTTCTGCCACTCTTAACCCTGTTGGAACACTAAAATTACTGATTAATATCACAATATCAGCTGCATTAACTCTTTCCGTAGACAATCTTTGGCCTCCCATGAGAATTGAACTTAGAGTCCATTTCATATATTTCCTTCTCTTAGTATTGTTCCAATTCCAAGCTGCTAGTTCTACTAATTTATTTATTGGAGCTCAGTAATTGCTTAGATATTTGTAAAATATTTGTAAACAAAAGTCTACGTGTCTGTATGTATATTAGATACAGAAAGAACTTCACCATGGTGAAACCTTAGACAATTGAGTGTCCCCATGCTGTAGGTGCCTTTTCCTGGACTAGAGTTGTATACTGTTTTTTTTTTTTTTTTGATAGAATTATATGGCCGTGCTTTTTAGACTGGGTATGCTTGTTCAAACTTCATTAGTCAGGCTGCTAGTTATCATGATGGTATAATATCAGATGTTCAATATTCTGCTATTTGAACTGAGTTATTTTGCTTTTGTTGATGTTGGTATAATATCATAAACCATTTGTTGTTCATGTTGGGATGGTATAATACCAAAGTGTAGCTCTTGTTTGCTTCCATTTAATTCATACCTTTCCTACTTTTTAAACAGTTTTGAGACTAATACACTAACTGATTGAGATTTGACTTCATATTTTTGTAGATGTCAACTTCAAATGCTAGCGGCAGTACCTCAGATCATTTGAAGAACAAAGTGTAAATGGACAACATACCAACCGTCACCGAACAACTTCGAAGTATGGGTGAACACTTGCAATTTCAAAGCGAACAACTTCAAATTCAAAGCACGCAGATGCAAAAATTTCAGACAGACTTAAGTCGAAGTTGGTGTTGCATTTATGAGATCTTTTGCTTCCTTGTAATTATTGTTGTATTAGTTACGAATATGTAATAATTTAAATAACAGTTAGAAGTTGAAATAGATGATATGTATGAAAATTTATGATATATGACAGTTATTTTGGAGGAGTATAAACATGTAATCTGTTATCTGTTTGTTTGTTTGTTTGAAGAATGTTTGAACACAGGTTGTTAAAATTATGTTTGTTTGTTGGAGGAATGCTTGAACACGGGTTGTTATATGTTTGTTTGTTTGAGGAATGCTTCAACACAGGTTGTTACATGTTTAACGAATGCTTGTTTGTTTGAAGAATATTTTGACACAGGTTGTTATATGTGTGTTTGTTTGAAGAATGATTGCATAGGTTTTTTGTTTGAAGAATGATTGCACAGGTTTTCTAACACAGTTTTCTGCACAGATATTTTAAACACAGAATTTGAACACTAGTTTTTCAACACAGATTTTGAAGAGATATTTTGAACATAGCTTGTTCAAGACAGATTTTTTCACACAGGTTTGGGAAATTTAGGAAACCCTGACTCGTTGCCTAAGGCCACGTGTCCGTCATCACCAAAGTTGCCTTGGCTCGGGAACTTGGGTACGATTGGGGAAGGTCAGCTATGAGCACCCCCGCTCGCCCGATCAAAGATCGGCCACTACTAAACATGATATCTTGTTTTTTGAAAGCACATGCATTCTGATTCCGGTTAGCTAATCTTTACTATGTGATGCGCACAGCAAAACAAGTATAGACTAGATCGCCTAATCTGGGACAAAGCATTGCATATCCGTTTGTTTGGAAATGGTTTTGAAGGTGCTACTCGCAAGTAGGCTAAAACACTGATTCCAATGAATTGTTCCAATTCAAGCAATCCAACCTTCACCCACAGGCATTCAGGCAGTTATATCACATAAGCAATTAGCCTCATGGCAAGCATACTGCCATGTTAACATTCACATACATGCAAGATGCTAAAGCATAAACACTCACAGTGTACTCCAAGCCAAAACAAGAAACTAGTTAGTAATCATGCATGATCCTAGTTCATGTTAGCAATGGCTAATGCAACGCATGCAAAATCCAATTAAGATAGGCTCGGCTACCCTAAGAGTGGCAATGTGAAATGCGACAACTCGATACACGTATTCAAGTTGAAATTGAAATACTATGCAATTAGTATGATGTGTCGAGCCCGGTGCGTGCAATACGAATGAATGTATGTAAACATGCTATCATAAGTATGCTAATTGAAACGTGCCCTAAGCCTAACCATTGAAAGCAGGTAAGTGAAAGGGAGAAAGACGAGGGGTTGGAAGACATGCATCACACACACGCACGCTTATTACAAAATTCGCCCTCTCTCGGAGGGGCCAAAAGAATAATACAAACCAAATAAATAATTAACTACTCTAGCTAATTAAATATTACAAAACCTTAATTAATTAACGAATTAATTAAGCTATTAAAGCAGTAAAGCTGCCTCAGGAAGAGGGTCAAATGCATGCATGCTCAATTCGCCTCGCTCGGAAACCCGTTGCCATGCCACATGTTGCCTCTATTTGCACTGTTCTGCACTTCTGAGAATTGTAAAAATCCTTGAGATGCCTCTAAATTACTCCCTGAGCATTGTGGGATGTCACCGGCCAAAAGATAGGACCACCGGCCATTAGGAAGTGGTCACCGACCAAAAGTGGGGCCATCGGCTAACAACACATGGCCGGCCGGCACTGAAGATGGCCGACCGGCCATCTCTTTCTGCAGAATCCTGTTTTGCTGCAGCAGAGGGCAAACAGAGCATGACAATGCATTTTCAAAGCAATGTATGCACAACCACCCTCACTATCATGTTTAAGACTCAAGGATGTGTAGTCCTCGACCCTCGGACCATCAATCACGCATTTCAATGCATGATGGCCAAAGAAGCCAAGTGTGCAACTCGATATGGAATGAAATGCACAAAACACATAAAGGGCCTCAACCTCTATCATGATTGATCGAGAGGCAAGGGATGCATACACAATGCAATGCAATGCAACCTAGGCAAGCAAGAAAGCATGCAAATAACTCAAGTATGCAACAAATCTAATGCAACATGAGCATGTTAACATGCAATATGCAATAGGCATACAACCTAAACATGTGGACATGTATAGCATGCAACAACATGCAAAATGAAACAAGCATGCAACAACATGGTGAGATGGACTTACACTAACATGGGTAGCTCTCAAGCATGCCAAAATCAATGGCCAAAATGTGTTGGGATGGTGGCTCAGAATGCACAAAGATGAAGCTCATGCAATGGTCCATAAATGAGGCATACAAGCACAACTCTCAAACGTATTTAAAGAGTGATAAATGCATGTGCATGACCATGAAACATGGACTGAAATTACACTACAAATGATGCCAAATTATTGAAATAGGCCAAGTAATGCATACTAAATGACTCAATACACAAAGCTTACAAGCAAGATTGAACCAAAGCCATGCAAAACAAGTCATGGGTGACCAAGACAACCAAAATTAGACCTCAAGCATACCAAAACATGGATAAAACCTTTTTGAAGTCAAGCCAAAAGCATGCTAAAAAGACATGTCACAACATGACGCATGTTAGGCTATTTCATGGGATTGCATGGCAAGTGTATGGAGCATGCAAGGGCTAACCAAACCAAACCTAAACAAAGGTATGACATGATAAAATAAGCCTAAGAATATGCTGAAATGGACACAACACAGGCTAAAATGAGATGCTACTTCAAGGAGCATACAAAGCTAGTGTGTGTGATTTACACTACAAGTGTATGAGGCATGCAAGGACCAACCAAACCAAGCAAAAACAGATCTAAGGCATGTTAAAACTACACCAAAAATCTACTGAGATGGCCCAAAAACAAGCTAGAAACACATGCTCAAACATGAGGCATACAAGACTAGTTTGCAAAATTTACACTACAAGTGCATAAACCATGCATGGAATGACCAAGATAGGCAAAAACAGTGGCATATGACAGAAAAATAACCACAAATACCAGCTAAGACATGGCCAACATGAACTTAACAAAGGTGCTCACATATGAGGCAAATATGACAAGTATTGAAGACAACAAGGAGAGGGGATGGTCCTCTCCTTCTTAGGACCTCAAAACACCACCCCCACCACTGAAATCCCTCTAGATTTCAGGGGTGAGAAGGCCAATACAAGGTGGTCCCGAAGCTCACAAAAAAAGGCACAAAAATGAGGCCAAATAAGGCCTAAGAGGGGGTAAACAACCCCAAAAACAAAAGTGATCTGAAACAAACTTCAAAAGCATGCAAAAATAGAACTTTTATCAGTTATAAGTTAAGCTCAAAACAGCATGCAAGATAGGCTAAAAGTGTGTGTAAAAATGGGGAATAAAGAGGGTAGTTCTCAACCTTGATGCACAGCTGCAAAACCAGCAGGTTCTTGGACCAAGAACCAACTCTTTAACCTCTGAAAATGACCTCCAAGAACCTTAGATGAATGGTGGAGGTGTATGGCTGTGAGGTGTGGTGCTAAAGGCCAAGAACAAACACTTTCTACGCCTAAATTATAGAGACAAAGAGAGATATATGCTTCTTGCCTTAAACAAATTTTTGGAACCTTTCTAAAGGAGAGGGAGGCCCTCTCTTATAGAGAAGCTAAAGAGGTTCAAGCTTTTTGGAGAAGTTAAAGAGGTTCAAGCTTCTTGGGAAAGCTAAAGAGGTTCAAGCTTCTTCAAGAAACTAAAAAGGTTCGAGCTTCTTGGAGAATCTAAAAAGGTTCAAACGGTTCAAGCTTCCTCAAGAAGCTAAAACAAAGGTTCAAAAGGTTCAAGCTTCCTCAAGAAGTTTAAAACAAGGGTGCAAATCCTCCATACACGTGTATGGGTGGCACGGTCTGTGCCACCTGGCACTAAATACCTGCATAAAGCAAATGAATAGGGTTCGGCCAGCAAAAAAGGCCGATCGACCAACACAAAGGGCCGGCCAACTAGATACATTGCAGACTGGCCATCACTTTTGGCCGGTAGCAATAAAACAAGGCCGGTGGCCGCAGGCCATGGCCGGTGATGTGTGGGGATAGCCAACAAGCCATTTCTCGCCCTCAGATGCAAAGACCAGAAGTCCTTGGTCCAACCAAGCACAAAACAAATAAGTCGAGAGATCTTGAGGCAAGGCACGCGACCGAGACCTCCGAGAACTCAAGATGAACACGAACATGGATGATCATCGAGTGTTCAAACGATGGCGTCCAAGTCTTGAGGACGGTCAAAAATTGGGTGTCTACAGTGGCCTTAATACTATTCGCATTCGTGAGGTAAGCCTACAAGTAACTTATATTCCCATGCATTTTCTTATCATTTTAAAAATATATTTCAATTATATATTCTACTTATTTTTTATGGGGAAAGGAAAAGGAAAAACACAAAGCAATATCAAAGGAGACAGAAAAGGCTATCCCTTTTGGCAAAGGAAGGAACATGCAAATCCCGTAGTATGGTTTCTCAACATTTTTAAAAAGTTTGTTTTTCGAATATTTATTAATTTTTTTTATATAGATTTTTGTAAGAATTGCGTAGTGTCATATACTATTTTTTATGTATATTTTTATGAGTTATTTAAAATACTTATTCAATTGTTTTGACTGATTGTAAAATATTTTTCTAAACCATGTTAAAGTAAGCAAACCATGTTAAAGTAAGCATTTGTATAACATGTTAATGCATTTGTCTAAACATTAATTTGAACACATGTTGCATTTACAACATATCATAATAAACATATAAGAGAAGAAAATGAAAAATGAAATGAAGTTTTTAATTATATAATATGGATTTTTTTTAATTTTAATTTTACTTATAATTGATTTATGTAGCAATGAAATTATTATCATTTTGAATTAATTTTTTGTAAAGGATGTGATACCAATATTAATAATTTATGTTAATTGATTTTTGTAGAATATGTGTACCAATATTATTTACACCGTGCCTTTAGGCACTAGTATACACTAGATGGATAGTGTCTTTTTGGCATTTGGTGAAATTCCATTAGTTTTTTTCCTCCCTTTTTAAATTTTATCAATACACGCATTGATTCTTATGTAACTAACAACTCAACCGAGTGAAGAAGAAAAGTTAGCTAAACTTTTGAAAACAAATACATGATAAAAGGGAAGCAAGAGATGGGACAATCTTCACATTTTAGGCACCTAATTATATAATATTCTCATTTTAGGCACATAATGATAATGTGTTATCAAAAGCTGCATTGGCTCAATGTGCACGGCGAGAACGTGAAAAAAAAATCAAAACTCATGTTCTGGATACCAATTAGGACAACGCCTACGACGAGAATGAGAGAGATCAAATGAATGTATTAACCCAAGACAAACTTCTGTAACACCGAATTGGTAAACAACTCTGTTTAATTCTTGAAATATATATTCTTATTATTACCACTTTATTATACATATTTTAATTTATTCACAATCCATTTTTGTAGGCCTACTCCTACAACCCCATCTAGAAATGTTGGTGTGGTCATCCGTGATGAGCACGACCTTAATGTTCTTCGTGTTCGTGCGGTAAGTAAAAAATCAAGTAAAACATTGTATGTATTTTTATTTGTATAAGATTTTTTTAAATGTTTTGAATATTTTTATTTATATTTGTTAGGCAAAAGAAAAAGAAAAGGTCAACCCAATGTCTAATGGAAAAGAAAAAGTGGCTCCTTCTGACAAGAAAATAACAAATGCATGTCAAGTGGTATATATTCCTTTTAAAAAAAATGAAGCAAAACTATGTGAATTTGTTGCTTTATGTTTCTGCCCATAGAATGATTGTAATATATTTTCCTATAATTTGCTATTATTTATGTGTTTTTCAAATTTCTTTATTTTTATTTAGCATAGATACATGTGCATTTATAATGTAACATATGAAAAGAATAGAAAAAAAAAACGAAGAAATAAAGACAAACTATGTAATGAAAGAATAAACTAAATATGATAGATTTTTATTTCTTCTTTATTTTATTTTTTTTGATAAAAAACAAAATGCATAAAGAAATAAATACAGATAACACTATTAAAGGTATAAAACAAATAAAATATAAAACAAAATTAAGAGAAACAAAATAAACAAGAAGATATTTCATGTTAAGGACAAAATATTCACATATTTTGCAACAATGACAAAATATTTTCATTTTAGGCACAAAATGATAATGTAATATCAAAAGCTGCATTGGCCCAACGTGCATGACGAGAGCGTGAAAAAAATGAAAAGTCATACTTTCAATGCTCGCAACGAGAACAAGAGGGATCAGAAGAATGTATTCAACCAATACACCCTTCTTTGGCACCAAATCGTCGCAATCGCGCTTGCCTGGAATGGGAAACAATAACTGAAGATTCTCATTCGGCACAAAAACGAACAATGGTTGCCCATCATTCTACATGTTCGTTTTCTATGCCATGCACATCTTTACCTCCACAAAGGAATCGGTAAACTACTATGTCTAATCTTGAAATACATATTCTTACCATTTTATTTTGTAGAATTTTATTTATACACAAATATTCGTAGGTCTACTTCTATAAATCAATTTCTTCAAGAAGATCTATGTACTGATGATGAATTAGAAGATATGCCTATGAGTACATCAACTGATGCCCGAGCACACAACAATTCTTGCCGCCATTATCTTGGCAAGATGGACGTATTATGTCCTTATTGTTCAGCCTTACATTCGATGGATGAAAAATTGACCAAATCATCTATAAAGCGTCCCTTATTCGAAACTTGCTGTTTGGAAGGGAAGATTAGGCTACCTTTACTTATTACACCTCCTCCATCACTTCAAGCGTTGTATGATGGGAATAATGATCAATCAAAATCCTTTCAAAGTTATACTCGATTGTACAATGCAGCCAATGCTTTTATGAGTCTTGGTGCTATATTGGATCCTAGAGTACTTAGTGGAAGGGATCCAACATCATTCACAATTCATGGGGAATTACAATATCGAATAGGATCACTAAAACCACAACCAGGGCAGGATATGAGTTATGTTCAACTGTATATCTATGACCCTGATTCAGCATTAGAAATTCGTAATCGTAGAAATCCTAACTTGAGAAGGGATGTGCTCAAAACTATTCAAGATAGTTTGTTGCAAGTCAATGCATTTGTAGCTACATTTCGCCAGGCTCATGACATTTTACATCAATTAGATGCGGAAGGACACAATCTACCTGCTCATCTTCATTACAATTCAACAACTGATCGACGTCGGTATAACTTACCAACTGCAGATGAGATTGCGATTGTAATACCAGGTGATGGAATAGAGGTAAGTGGAATGAGAGATATTATCTTACATTTCCAAGGAAATAATGAGTTGATGCAAATTAATGAATGTCACCCAGCATACTTGCCATTACATTATGTTCTATTATTTCCTTATGGTGAGCTTGGATGGGAACCTGAGTTAAAATTGTGGAATGTTCAATATAATCGACCTTTAACTGATCGACTTACTCCAATGGATTTTTATAGTTATCATTTGTTTGAACGACCCATAGAGTATTTAACTATTTTGAGAGGTGGGAAACTATTTCAAGAGTTTTTGGTAAATGCTTGGGCCACAACTGAGCAAAATCGATTGACATACTACAAGCTTAATCAAGGAAAACTTCGGATTGAGCTTTACCAAGAGTTGTCAGATATTGATCCAGATTATGTGTGACCTGGTCAAATTGGTCAAAGGTTTGTTTTGCCATCTTCATTTACTGGTAATCCTAGACATATGTTTGAAATCTTTCAAGATTCAATGGCTATCACGCGATACAACCAACACCCAAACATTTTTCTTACCATGACTACAAACCATAATTGGCCAGAAAGTACTTCAGTATTATTATCACATCAAAAACCTATTGACCGTCCCGATTTAATCGCCTGTGTTTTTGAGTTGAAGAGAAAATGTTTGATGAAGGAGATAGAAGCAAATAAAGTGTTTGGAAATAAAGTTGCACATGTTTTTACAATTGAATATAAAAAACGAGGCCTCCTCCATATGCATGCACTTTTATTTCTTAAGGGTCCAGACAAAATTCGGACATGTGCTCAAGTAGACAAATTGGTCTGTGCAGAATTTTCAGACCCAAAAGATGATCCTATGCTTTTTGAAACTGTCAAATGTTGTATGGTACATGGACCATGTGGTGCTCGAAATCCGCATGCACCATGTATGGAAAATGGTAGATGCAGTAAGAGATACCCTCGAGCTTTCACAGAAACAACAACTATGGATCAAGATGGATACCCCATCTATCGTCGTCGCAATAATGGACAAGTACATACTGTGAGGGGGCAAGAAGTTGATAACAGGGATGTCGTACCATACAATGCATATCTTTCTAAACTTTTCAACTGTCATATAAATGTGGAAGCATGCGCTGGAATGAGATGTGTCAAGTATATACATAAGTACATTTATAAGGGTTATGATCGTACAACGATGGTGTTGGGATCAATAAATGAAATTCAACAATATCTCGATGCAAGGTATATTGGACCTCCAAAAGTTGCTTGGCGAATATTTGGTCATCCTTTGCATGTAGAGATACCAATAGTTGTACGATTGACACTTCATTTACCTGGAATGCATCGCGTTGTTTTTAACCCAGAAGGGTCATTAGAAACGATTCAATCTAGAGCTGGTCAACAAATGTCAACTCTCACTGGCTTCTTTGCATATTGTGCTGCCAGTGAAGATGAATGTACATTCACTTATCAAGAATTTCCACAGCATTTTGTCACGCCCCACTTTTTATTACTCAAATTATTACCAATTTCATTTACTTAATTCCATTTCAGAGATAACATGCAGAAATAAACTCGTATATTCAACTTGTAGAAGTGAATAACATTGCTCTCATTCGTATGCAAGTAAATACAACATGAGTACACTAAATAAATTGCCCTTAGGCTTACATCATTAAAAGTCAAGAAGAAGGGTATAACCCTTTTTACATAAATGGCATTCCGCCAACACAAAAGAGGCCCCGTGGCCAACAAATAAGAAGATCCAAAACCTTGTAGAACATCCTGGCTATCACCTGAAAAAAAATTCAACAACGTGGGATGAACATATAGTCCAGTAGGGATCTCAACATGATCTCCAACAATAACAACTTACAGATAGCTATGATCATGAATGTTCATTCTCATACTAGAATAGTAATGTGGCAGTTTATACAAAACATACATAAGTATGAACTTTTCTCGAAAATAGCCATTTCATTCTACGCTATAAGCAATTCATCTTTATTTCCTTTTCATTACCCATTTTTTTTCACAAACTTTCATGACAATAACAGTTCTAGATAACAATTTCACCAAGCCCATTACTCTTCCCCCATTTTTCGTACTTACAACAAAATGACCTTTTTTGAAAACATGTTCACAAATACCCCATTTTCCTTCACACTTTCCAAAATCTCAAAATGGCATTTTGGTTTGTTCCCAATACATTCATATCAATACATGCATGCCTTAAATAAAAGGGAAATAACAAATCATCAACATGTATATAATCCACAAACGAGGCAGCACGGCCTTTCAAAACTGTAACCATCGCAACCCATAACATACTCAGATACAATAACAATTAAAACTCTGCTCTACCGGCTATATGCACAGTAAGCTAAGGATACGCCAAGCGATAAGCGAGATAATAACTCATTTTAAACATTTCATACCTCATAATAGATACACATTTTAGTACTGTATCAATCTCAGATAAAAAACACTTCCATACTTCACAAATGATACACATTTTAGTGTTGTATCAATAACATGTAAAAACACTTCCAATATCAATAAGCACACATATAGTGGTGCTAATGGAGTCCATCCCCTATCTCCTCCCAAACAAAATCCGGTTTAGAGGTCCACCCCCTATCTTGCCCTAAACCGTTGAGTAACCAAAAACACTTCTATACTTCACAAATGATACACATTTTAGTGTTGTATCAATATCAAACAAAAACACTTCTAATATCAATAAGCACACATATAGTGGTGCTAATGGAGTCCATCCCCTATCTCCTCCCAAACAAAAATGCATATACAATGTATTAAACACTCGTCATATACAACACACAATCAATACATGTATTTTCTGTATTAATTCAACAGTCTAAATCAATGACTTAACCAATGTGATTAGTTTCAGTTTTTCCTAATCCACATGCAATGTCTACAACAATCACGACTATCCTCCACCGATAGCCCAAAACAGTTATTTCTAAACAGGAAATAAATGTAACAACAATTCCCTAGGCGAGTGGTTTAAATTATCCCACCACACCATTTAATCAATGAATTCCTCAATTTCATGAATTTAACCAAATTCCCTAATTTCCTTAAATTAATTATACAAATTAATTAATTAACACAACTAGGGTTTTTCCCAAAATTACCCAAGTATCCCCAACATATCAAATACCAAAACTTAGAACAAAACTTATAAATTGGAGTAGGAAATCCCTACCTCGAAGAAAATAACCCGAATGGAGAAGACGGAGATGAAGACCAAAGACCCACGTGCTCCAAATCCCAAGTTTCTCAGATTAAAACAAAGCTCTCGCGAAGCTCTACCTTTCTTCCAAAGGAACTAGGGTAGAAGACCACCGGAAATAGATCAAATCTTGGAGAGAAGGTAAGAGAAGAGAGAGAAACTCTCAAGGGGAGGTTTTTAAAAGTTAAGAGATGAAAAATAGGTCAAAAAGTGATCAGAAAAGTGAAATCACGGACTGATTCCTGTTGCTCCTTTGTCTCCCCGAAGGCCAAAACCAAAGTGCTCCAAATCGCCAAACTTTCAGATTAAAATGAAGATCAAGGGAAGCTCCACACTCAATACAAAGGAACTAGGGTAGAAGATCACTAGAACTAGATGTATTTATAGAGAGAAGATGTAGTCTATAGAGAGAAACTCTCAAGTTATTCATTCAATGAACTTCATTCAATTGATTAATGTATCTCATACATTCATGATACATAATGCATCTTCTATATTAATGAATTCATTAGATAGATTAATGTATCTTACATATTCATAATAGAAACATAATGCATCTCTAAGATTCATTCATAATAAATCCATCACATTCAATGTATTAGCATTAGTCTTCTATACATTGTATAAATAGGTATCAATGATTAGTCACCATCTAATTGATGTACATGTATCTTACTAATGAGATGAATCTAATATAATCATGCATAATCTTTGAAAAGTTGTCATATATTACAATTAAACGATGAAGGTAAAATCGGGATCGCTATACATTTTGTATGGCTCAAGTCAGAAAAGAGATGGAAATCAAGAGAAAGAGGATATGCAATTGGTAGAATGTACTTTGCCAGCCCTAATTGTGGTGAAAGATTTTATCTGCGTTTGTTACTAACTGTTGTCAAAGGACCAAAGTCGTTTCGGTCTTTACGCACGGTCGATAATGTTGTGCATGATACATTTAAATTAGCATGTGTTGCAATGGGGCTTTTAGAAGATGATGAAGAATGGATACAATGCTTGAAAGAGGCTGCAGTTATGAAAAATGGATACCAATTGAGGAGATTGTTTAGTGTTATTCTCACCCAGTGCTCTCCACTAAATCCATATGCATTATGGAATCAATTCTCAACGCATATATGTGATGATCTTGCACATAATTAGGAATGGCAACGGGGTGGGGCGGGGCCGGGGATGACCCTCCTTGTCCCCGAAGGTAGAAAAATCCCCGTCCCCGCGACGGGGAACCCTTCACCTCCCCCATCCCTGTCCCCGTCCCTTAACGGGGATTGGATTTCCTCGACCCCGAAAAACCCCCGACAAATCTATTCAACACACATACAAACACAAGAACAAAAAAAAAAAATTTAATCTGTATGTATACAGATCTGTTCAACACACACACACACACACACAACAGATAATATTGTTCATCAAAGCAGATCTAATATTTGTTCATCAAAATCAATCAACAACAGATATATATATATATAGAGAGGGGGGGCTTCACGATCAGTGGCTTCACAGTCCTGGTCATGGTCGTGGCTTTGGATTGTTGGCAACGGAGGGATCGGCAGCGGTGGTGGCTTCGGTGTGGCAACCGCCGTTCGTTGTGTGAGAGAGAGAGGGGGAGGCGAAACCACCGTTCGTTCTCGTCAACGGCAGAGAGAGAGAGAGCAGCAGCAGTGAGGGAGGATGATCGGAGGAGAGGGCAGCCGTCGTTCATTGTGTGAGAGAGAGAGAGAAAGGGGGAGGCGAAACCCTAAGCTCTTGGCAACAAACAACGGAGAGAGAGAGAGAGAGAGAGAGAGAGCAGCGTGTGTTTGTGTTTGTGTATGAGAGCACAATGTTTTCAACTAAACCCTATCTATACACGCACATATATTATGAGCGGCAAAATAGTAATTTCATATCGGGGTTTATACAGGGCGGGGATCAGGCCGGGTCCGGGACTGAAACTTGTATCCCCTTCCCCGGCCCAAACATCACCAGGGATACATTTTTTAATACCATCCCCGGCCCGTCGGGGGTATTTTTCAAGGAATAACTGCTTAATTCGTGATCGGGGGGTCGGGTCCCCGTCAGGCCAAGTTCCGATTGCCATCTCTACATAAGATTCGAACATTATTTGCCATTTCTAACCTAACTGAGGCTCAAATTGAAGATTATGGTCTCCATCTTTTGAATCAAATGCTTCATGAATCAGGCAAATGTTTAATTGACTTCCCACCCATGCCACAACCTGCTACAAATTGGAGTGCAGTAGTTGGTAATCGATTAATATTTGAACATCAACAACTGCAGAATGAGGCACAACAGGCAGATCCAGAAATTACTATTGATTGTCTCAACAATGGACAATGGAATTCTTATAACACAATCACTTCTTCAATTTTTCAAAATAAAGGAACTGTTTTCTTTCTTAATGGGGTTGCTGGAACAAGGAAAATATTTCTGTACAATACGATTGCATTAAAATGTCGTAGCCTTGGGCATATCGTTGTTACTGTGGCTTCATCTGGAATTGCATCATTGTTATTGGTAGGAGGTCACACTGCACATTCAACATTTTCCATTCCGTTAGATGTCTTGGAAAATTCACTTTGTGGGTTTACCAAACAATCATTACATGCTGAGTTGTTTAGAGAAACAAAACTCATAATTTGGGATAAAGTTCCTATGCAACATAGACATTGTGTTGAGGCGGTTGATCGTACATTGAGGGATATTCGTGATAGTGAAAAGCCATTTGGGGGTATTACTGTTGTTATTGGTGGAGACTTTTGACAAACCTTACCAGTTATACCCAAAGGAATTCGTGAGCAAATTGTGAATGCATCATTAAGACACTCTGTTATATGGAAGCATATACATATCTTAACTTTGGATTTGAATATGCGCTTGAATCATGGAGACCACGAAAATGCTATTTTTGCAAATTTCTTGATGGAGGTAACACTACTTTAACCTTTTTCTTTATTATATAAATTATTTTAAATTAATAAATTGTGTTTACACTCATATTTTTTTTAATTGATTTCACTTTTTTTAGATTGGGACTAATCCTCAAGAAATCATCAACCTTCCATCAACAATACACAAATGTCAAGATTTGAATGAATTGATCTCTACAGTTTACCCACAGTTGAATATGATAGAGACGTCGACCCCAACATTTTTAACTGAACGCACCATTCTATCTGCGTGTAACGATGATGTCAATGACATTAATACTACTGCGTTGAATATCTTTCTAGGGAGATTATATACTTATTTTGCAGCAGATAAAATGTCTGATGGTAATGAAATTGATCCTACCATTACAAATAGATATCCTAATGAATATTTAAATTTATTGGATCCTCCCGGGCTACCAACTTTTAAGTTAGAGTTGAAAGTGGGTTGTCCTATAATATTGTTAAGAAATATTGCACCGAAAGATGGACTATGTAATGGTACAAGATTGATGGTTACTAGGTGTGACACTCGCATAATTGAAGCTCAAATTTTAATTGGAGAAAAGTTTGGCAATTTGGCATTCATACCAAGGATATCTTTGACACCATCTTCTTCAGAAATGCCTTTCCAAATGACAAGACGTTAATTTCCAGTCCGATTAGCATATGCCTTGACCATTAATAAATCTCAAGGACAATCTGTGAAATTTGTTGGAGTTGATTTGCGCATACCAGTGTTTAGCCATGGCCAATTATATGTGGCATTGTCCAGATGTACATCCTTTGATCGTATAAGTATTCTCCTCCCTAAAGATAGTTTGGATTCTACTACAAATATTGTTTATCCTGGAGTGTTGTTATAGTGTTCCATGTTCATTAAATCATGTTTTATCAAAAGGTAACCATGTAGATTTATTTCTATTGATTATATATATAGATTTTTTTATAAAATTTCAATCTAATAATAATTGGAAATATGGATTTTTTTAGGATTGGATCGAAAAATTTATGGAGCTTAAAAGGAGAAATACAACTAGCTTGCTTCGATGGGGATGTAATAAGGTAATTTCAATCTCAATGTATTTTGATATGTATATTTTCAACAAATATACCAATCTATATATATATATATTTTTTTTTTGTTTTCATAAATTACCAGATTGTTGTGCATGTTCCTCATTGGGGATACATACAAGTTGATACAAAGACTTTTTCGAAAGTAATGAGGAGGAAGTTTGGGCAAACATATGTTTGAAGGCATGTTATTGACACATCTTCTGTAAAGCATACATATTCTGGAAAGCTTCGACCCACTTTTTTTTTTAAAAGTTTTAACTCACTCTTTTGGCGTATGACAATATAATGTTTGTTTTTCTTATGTAGTTAGAATTTGATTGGCAGTAGTAAAACTAACTGGTGTGCATTTTAATTTTAATTTCTTTTAAATTGCATAGTACTGGTTGGTGTGCATTATTTGATATTTATTTTTTTTTATATATTTGATTTGTTTGGAATTGTAGAGTGTAGTCTATTAAATATATTTTTATAATTACATTTTAATCTTAAATTTAAATAGTGTTGCGATTACAATTATATTATAATCCTAATATTATTTACACTGTGCCTTCAGGCACGGGCATACGCTAGTAAATTTATAATACAAAATAAATTTTGAACCAACTATGACAAAATATTAGTTAAATGTTACTTTTATTGTATTTTTAGGTTCAAAGTTACTAATTAAGCATTTATAATTTATATTTAATTTAAATTGTCATGAACTTAAATTAGTTGAGTCAAATTCTTATATTTTGGTCTACCAATGCTATAAGAGCTAAAATTAATTTAGAGTAAGAATGAGAATTTTCAACACAACTATAATAATACTCAAAATTAGTGAATTAACGACAAAGCAAATGGATATGAACCGAAATGACACCATACTATGGGTTTGATGGAATAAGACTCTTAGAGAGTGGATTTACAAAAAAATAGCTCATAATTTTTTTATTATTATATAAATTCAGAAGAAATGTTAAAGACTCATAAATTCACCCAAAATGATATGGTAATAGAATTGGAATCGACATCATTGGGTGTATAACAAATCAAAAAATATACATATCTTACCATATAATTCTATCATATATCTAATGATTTATTCTATTCAATTTCATATAACAATATTTTAATTTTTAAAAATTTATCAAAATACAAAACTTAAACATATTATAATAAATAGCTCGTGCCATGCACGGGCCTGTGTAAACTAGTATCTATATATATGTGTGTTTAAACAACTAAGAAATTGATAAGCTTGACTTTATTTTTATTTTTTTTATCAGCAAAATAAAGTTTTATTGATGAAGAATCAAAAACATGAGAAACTTACATCAATAGAACAAGGCAGTGCAAACAAGAATCATAGCTAAAACTCTATAATCCCAACTAGGTTGGCACTAGAGAGATAGCGCAATGATATGCTAGCACAAATCCGAGATTGGTGAGAGACCAACTGTAATGAGTTGAATCAAATTGAATTTATACTTTAATCTCAGTTGGGAATTTATTTTAAACTATTAAACTTCATTCATTTTGGACCTAATTGATTGAATCGTGACCCGTTAGTAACCAAGTAATATTATTGTGGTTTTATTATTATTATTTGATTACCATAAAAGAGTTGTGAATATTTATGGTATGTACCATTAAACGAAATATATTTTGTGGTGAGAAAATATTATTTTTGCTTTTGTCATTAAAGATGTTGAAATATATTTTTAATTGATATATATATATATATATGGTTAGATATTTGTTTAGTTAAAAACAAAACAACAAAAAAGAAAATATCTATAAATAGTAACCTAATAGATTTTTTTTTCCTCATACTTTTGGGAGTTCTTGCCGGAAGGAAAGAAAAAAGAGGTTCCAAGTTGGTTTTTCATGGGTTTCATTTAGTGTAAGTCATTTTTGACCCCTAGTTCTTTGAATCAAAACGTAAAGGGCGAAAAAAACGTCGTTTGGCTCCGAACAGATTTAATTTCTATTGCCAAAAAAATTTGAAAACTCTTGGCTTGAGGCAGGGATTTTTCCTATAATTCTTTATGCACTTGTACTTGATAATATGGAGCTTAGAGTTGTATATAATTTAATTAGAATATTAGGAAAAATTGTGTTTTATTTGCTTAAAAGAGAAGTTTTGAGAAAAATAAATAGTTGATGCCCAAATTGTGAAAGTGTAAAGTTGGAATATGTTTGTAATTTTATGAAAGAGCTATGTTTTAAATTTGAACAAAAACGGACTTTGGCTCGATCGGTTTTGAAATTTTTACCGGTTTGCAACCAAAAGAGCAATTTAAAGAAAATAAAGAAATTATGTTTAACTTTTGGGGTTTTTGATCAAAATAGGATGTCATAGTTGAATAATGCTTGCAGAATGAGTTTGGAAAGAAAATGATATTTTCTTGGGCATTAACGGTATTATTTATCTTAATGTATCTATTGAAATAAAACTGTCACAGTTAGAAATAGACCTTGAGAGGTTACCGGACGTGATTGTGATATGAAAACTAGTGTAGTTGTTCATATTTGATGAGATGTAGAATAGATTATATTTATCGGAATTTTTGGAATTTAATTGTTGAAATATCTGTTTAGAAATATCTGTTTTGGGCTATCGGTGGAGAATAACCATGATTGTTGTAGAAATGCATGAGACTTAGGTAAATTGAACCAAATTCCTTATTTGTTGCATTGGACACTGCATTACATTCATTTCATTGGAAATGTATCTGTTTTTGAGAAATGTTTGGAAATGTATCTGTTTGCAAAAAGATGAATACTTAGTGAATCTAGATAGGGGGTGTAGAACTGCGCGGTTAGGTGTCGAGCCTTCCAGTTTACTGGTAAAAATGACAGTGGTAGTGCATTAGGGCCTACTTGTAGACACTCACCTAGAGATTCACAGAGCTTGCATTCATGTAACAGATATGGTTCAAAATGGAAATGATTTTATATCTGTTGTGGCATCTTAGCATTGCATGTTTTATAAAAAGAGAGATAAATTGTTTTATCATGAGCATGGCATAAGTATACTCCTCTTTAGTCTTGTCATGGTCCGTATGTTGTGTAGTATATCTCTACCGGGCTGTGGCTTACCCTATAAGGGAAACCATTTCAGGTACAGGTGTTATGCCTCCGCCAAGGCACTGACTTTGGAGGACTCGGAGCTGAGACTTCATTTTTGTTTTATGGTTATTTATTGAATGTAAGCCCAGGGCTGTATTTGCGTTGAGTTGAAACTCCATTTTGTGTAACCAAGAATGCTCTTGGATAAATTTGTAAGCTTGTAGGGCACTTATTATCTATTTGGCTTGCATTTCATACTTATTATAAAATGCATGCTTGGGATTGGAACTGGGGCAATGAGATGTGAACAGCATGTATTTGACATTTGGGATTAAATAGAAATGGATGTGTGGATTAGTTAGCTATATATATGTGTTTGTCTATCAGATGAGTTTGTTGTATAAATAGATATACCCTGCTCAATTTTTTTTGGGGCGTTACACCAACCAACAACAACCAAAAAGAAAGAGAAACAGAGTAAACTACAGCAACCAATAAAAGAAAAGCTCCCCTTCCACAGCATAACAGCAGCAATAGTAACATATTAGCAGCACCAAACCAAACTGCAACAGGTTGTCTGTAATAGCAAACATACAGCAGCTGTAACATCTCAATACCAGCACCAAAACTAGTTAGCTGACAACAGCTGCAATTGGACCGCTCCAATGGAAGCCAAGCAAAAGCAACCAGAAGAAAAAGGAAAAAAGACAGAACAGCAAAACCAGCAGCCCTGCTACAATGCAGCAGCCTCAACTTAAACATCTCGATATGCCTGATTGGATGCTCATTAACTGATTTAAAGAAAAAACCCCTACAACCCCATTTCAATGAGGCCCAAAACAAAATGTGAAACTTGATTGAATCCAACAACTCTTCCTAATCAATCACATGATAGTAAAAGAAATTATCTCCCACATTATTTTCTTTTTCCTCCTAAATTTCCAATCCATCCACCAGTGAAGCAATATAGTCATTGAACTAGGAACCACCCACGACAGTCCCCACCATCGCAAAACTACGGTCTAGATCCTCCAAACTTTCTCACACCAGATTAACATATGTTCCGAAGATTCATTTTCAATGCCACAAAATCTGCACTGCCCATCATTATGTTGTCAATAATCTCCAACCCAGCAAGCCTATCTGAGGTCTTAACTCTACACCTCCATGCCAACCATCTAAAGAACTTGACTGATAGTGGTTCTCCATTCCTCCAAATCAATTTTGGTACTTCCATACGAGATCCTATCTCGGTATCAATACAATTATACATTGATGCCACTGAATAAACACCGCAGGTAGCAGCCTTTCATCTAATTGTATCATCCTTTCTCGAATTAATCTCTGAAACCCCCATTAAGAGATTGTTTAGCATAGCGACCTGTTCTTCCTCCCAAGCCATCAATGGTCTTTGAAACTCCACCTTCCATTCATATCTTTCGCTCAAAGAGACCATAAAGTCTGCCACTCTCCCTTCCTTATTAGAACTGATTTGGTATAGTCTTGGAAAAGTGTTTCGTAATACAATTCCCTCCCTTAACCACCCATCGCTCCAAAACTGTATCCTATTTCCTCTGCCAATGCTGTATTGGATATTATTCAAGAAAGTAGCAAAAACTTCAGGCCAATGAACACATACCTTAGAGATGTCCGACCAGACTCTAGAAGCATTGAAAGATTAAACTGGTAATCAGCATCTCGCATCAATTTTGTGAACATCGCAAATAACATTTCTCCACAAACAATCTTTCTTCACTACAAATCTCCACCACCATTTTAATAATAATGCAATGTTCATAACTCTAATCTTCCTTATCCCAAGGCCTCCCACCCTCGTACTTTTAGAGACTTCATCCTATTTTACCATATGCATCTTTTTTCCATGTTCATTGTCCCCCAAAAGAAATGCACTCTGAATTTTTGTAATCTCCTTTGCCATTAGCACTGGAATTTGAAATATTGACATAAAATGAATCAGCAAGGCGCATAGGACTAATTTAATCAGGGTTAATCGCCCCCCAAAAGAGAGCAACATTTTCTTCCATGATGCCAATTTCAACTTAACCCTGTCCACCACTGGTTGCCATGTCCTCCTCAATCTTGGATTAGCACCTAAAGGTAGTCCCAAAAATTTCATTGGAAGCTTCTGCACTTTGCATCTAAGAGCTGCTGCAAATTCATTCAACAACGCATTATCAATACCCACTCCTCCTACCAAACTGTTATGAAAGTCCACCTTTAACCTTGATATAATCTCAAAGCATCTCAAGATTCTTCTAATATTAACTATTTCAACCCACTTTGCTTGATAGAAAATGATTGTATCATCGGCGAACTGCAAATGCGTCAAACAAATGGTTTCAACTTGAACTCCTTTCAATAGCCCCAGTTGTGTGGCCCTAATAAACATAACGTTCAAAATCTCTGCTTCAATGATAAAAAGAAAAGGAGAAAGCAGGTCCCCTTGCCTTAACCCTTTTTGCGGATTGAAAGAATCTGACGAAGATCCATTAACTAGTATAGACAAAGAGACTGTAGTTATGCATTCTTTTACCCATTGAATCCATTTTGAATGGAAGCCAAACCCTTCCATAGTAGCAATCAGAAAATTCCAATTAATACAATTGTATGCCTTTTCAAAGTCTAACTTCAGCACTAGGTCCTTCAACTTTTTAATCTTCCCATAGTTAATAATCCTATTGGCTATAAGGACCCCATCTTGAATATGTCTTCCCCCGACAAAAGTCGTTTGAACCTCACCAATGATGGAACGCAAAGCTAGCTTAATCCTTGCAACCAAAACCTTCGACAACACTTTATAAATACACCCAATCAAACAAATGGGTCTGAAATCCTTAACTGAAACTGGGTTATCACTTTTTGGAATAAGTGCAATAAATGATGCATTCAAACCCTTAAAAATCTTTCCATGAGCATGAAATTCTGTAAAAAATTGAACAATATCCCCTTCATGATTTTCCAACACTTCCTCAAACAAAGCATGTTAAACCCGTCTGAACCTGGCGCTTTGTTACCGTCGTAACTCTTAATGGCTGACCATATTTCCTTCTCAGAGAAGTTCTCAACTAATAGCCTATTCATGTCCTCACTAATTACAGACCCAAAATTACCTTCCAAATATGGCCTTTTCTTCCATTTTTCAAAAAAAACGGATTTGAAATAATTGAGCACTGCTAGCTTGACCCCATCAGGATTTTCCACACTAATATCTTCTACCATAATAGAGTTCAAGAAGTTTCTTCGTTGTCTACCATTGGCAATGATGTGAAAATATCTAGTGTTTTGATACCCTTTAAGAGCCCAATCAACCCTTAATTTTTTATGCCAAAGCCATTCAGCCCTTTTCAAAGCACTCCAGAGTTCTGATTTGAACTCTTTTCTTTTTAAAATATCCGCATCATTCAATGGGTTATTCTCTGCTACAAGATCCAGAGAATGTAGTTGATCTTCAATGCTCTTCACTTTATCATGAATATTGCCAAAGACAGAATAATTCCACTCTTTCAATTTACCCTTCAATTCCTTCATTTTTCTGAACACCCTAAACCCTGCCCAACCTTCAATAATATTATACTCCCCAGATTTCTTTACTACCTTCCTAAAATTGAGATACAGAAGCCAAGCATTAATAAATCCGAATGGACGGGGCCCCAAATCGCGATCATCTTCTTTGAGGAGCACTGGATAGTGGTCAGACAAGCATCTTTGCAATCCCCACTGTTTAACCTTGAAAACCTCCATCCACTCCGGATGAAGAAGAAACCTATCAATACGGCTCCATCGTTCGCTACCTTGAGAATTTGACCAGGTGTAGTTCTTCCCCATCAATGGTAGATCCACTAATTCCATCAGGTCAACAAATTCATTAAAATGCCCCATGCCTCTCTCTCTCTCTCTCTCTCTCTCTCTCTCTCCTTATACTTCCTTGCATTTCACCCAAAGTTCGAATCTCATTAAAATCTCCCCTAATGCACCATGGGTTTACATAGTCGTTTTTAACAGATAACAGTGTTTTCCACAACCTTTGTCTAGCAGCCACATCATTTGGACCATAGATATTCACAATTATGCAGGAGAAATTAGGGGAAATTGTACCTTTTAGAAGGATAAAATTGCGATTACCGCTCAAACTCCTGAGGCTAAAGTGATTTGGGTTCCAAATGCAAAGAAGTCCTCCAACGCTCCCGCATGCATTCACTTCAACACAATCAAAAATAGTGCTTGGCCACACCAATCTCACGAACTTTGCTGAAACAACTTCCCTTTTCGTTTCTTGAATCAAAACCATGTCTATCTCCTATTCTTTTAGTTTTCGCTTCATGTTACACCTTTTAGACTTCCTCCTCAAACCTCTAATATTCCAGATTAATATCTTCATTTAAAACTTAGACAACACCCAACACCCTAAATAGGCAGTCAACTAAACAGCTAGCCTTTTCCCCTAATTTCGTCTTTCATCATCAATTTCTTCAAGTTCAACGATCCTATTAATGATTTCCTTCTGGCATTGATGTTTTCACCCCCAACACCTTGCCCATCTCCCAAACTGCCTAAGCCTTAGATAGAATGATTCGATTTCTATTGATGATTGACCCCGACAAGATTGATGAGGAGGTTGCATCAGCCACTACTCGAAAAATAGCTCCTCTTTTCAAGATTCTCTTCGCTTTTCTTTGCTTACCCTTGTTCATACATGAATCTCCTAAGATTTCTTCCACAAATTTCACATTTCTTCTCTTCTTATCGTCGATAAGCTTGTGACGATAATTGAACAAACCATGTCTATTGTTCAGCTTTTGGGCCCGTCTAATGTTTCCTCCTGAGCCTGGAGCCTTAGGCAACATCTCTGACTGTGATTCAATTTCCTCTGGGCTAGACTGATTTGGTAAAGAAGAATAATTTGGGCCCAAACTCATACATGGAGCAAAAGGGACAAGGGGCCAATTTTTGGAGCCCAAATGGGCCAAAGAAATCGATTCTAGTCCATCCTTCAGGCCCTCAAAGCAATCAACCTCATCATCCACTTTTTGAGCCGTTGCAATACACATGGGCAGATGTTCAACTTCCAAAGCCACCTTTGGCTGCTTTTCATTTCTCAAATCAAAATTTGTTTCTCCAACCAATGACGGGTTTGTCTCTTCTGGACAACACTCATCACCTCCGACCCTCCGATGCCTTAAAACCAGCTTAGCTGTGGACACCAAGTCACCATCCACATTACCACCCACCCTTGAATCCAACTTAGCTGTGGGCACCAAGTCATCCTCCATGTCACCAACCGCATTCTGACATTCATCCTCCTGTATACTTTCGGCCACACTTTCTAGAATTTCCAACGAGTTGCCAGAAGCAACAGTTCTGCTAAAATAAAAGTTCCTCCCTACTGCTTCTTCTATCACTCGAATTGGATATGATATCCCTTTGTACTCCACAGTCATCATTTGATTAATCATCTCAAAATGTTTTGTAAAGATCAACACTCTCCCAACTATAAAGGACATGCCTTTCAGAGTTTCATCTTCTAGTTGGACAATCTCCCCCCATACTTTACCAATATTGGAAAATGTGATTGAGTTCTAGAAATTTAGTGGAACACCATAGCAATTAAACCACACTAATCTTCCAAATTCATGCATCATAGATGGGTTCTATTCAACAAAATTCTCAAAGCATCCATCAATTCATCTCAGTTTATCCTGCAACGCCCTCTTCATGGCTTCCACTATTGGAAAAGTAATGATCATACTTTTTTCCACCAATTTCACGAACTTGTAGATTAAGGACCCCTACACTTTTTAGAATGTCCTCCACCACTTCGACTATACAATAAGAATAAGTTTTTCCCACTGCACTTCTTCTTAGCCATTCATTACCATACTCATCAGCTTTAACGGATAGGAGTAAAGCTTTGTTACAGACCTTATTGCAACCTCTCACCACGTCTGCAAAGGATTGATTGTGAACATTCCTCCTTTGGGGTTGCCCTATTGTACTCCGGTGCGCTCCATTAGGATCATCAAACCTTGCTTGCCTTGTAATTAACAGAGTCCTAATGGTAACCGTTACATCATTCCCATGAGTTGACATAATTAACGTAAATTTAACAGGACACTCCTGATAAATAGTAACGAAAAGTAAGCACATTTTCATTAGATTAAATGAAATTGGAGACACGTGAATACCATGGTTCCATAGTGCTTATACGTTCCCTTGGTTCCTCATGAATCACTACATCTTGCAAAGAACATTAGTATTCTTTGGCAACAGTAAATAAAATGTACTACGCATTAATGCCTTTAGTTCCAATTAATATATTGATAACATCATTACTTGGAGGGAACAGAATGTTAACAATAAGAATCCTTATCGATAATTGACCATACGACTACTGTACTACTACTCACAGTGTTGAGATGACGTGTTATTTCCTCCCGGAGTGTGTCCTGCACACACACAAAACTTGCACATTAGTTACCTTTCCTTTCTTAAATCATTTCCTGAATCATTGCACTTTGCATGAAGTTACAATCCTCTTAAATCATTAGAAAAATATTCTAAAAATACCAGCGAGTCAAGCACGTGAAACTAAGCGGACCATGTTTTCAGCCCGGGCCGCACATGCGGCCGGACCTTCCGCTCGAGCGGCCATGCACCGCACGTGTGGTCATCCCCCTCCGCTCGAGCGGCCGTAGACAGTATGCTATTGCAGATTTTTCTTCTTCCTCCGCTCGAGTGCCCGTGGCCTCCGCTCGAGCGGCCGTGGCCCTGTTTTGGGGCAGCTCGGTTTTAACTCAAAATCAAGCCTCATCACTTCATTTCTTATGCAACCCAAGATGAATTTAAGGCAATACATGAACCTAACTTCACTATAATACAATTTATAACTTGAACATCATAAAATACACGTGGGTTGAAGCTTATACAAGTTACAAACCTTCTAAAGTTTATCTTTAATTCAAGTTCCTCAAGTTTATTAAAACATCATGCAAACCAAGATTAAACTTATGCAATACCTTAATCTAACATTACCAATACATGACTTCAAATCAAATCACAACCTTTCAAAATTCCATCCTTGGATTCAAATTCCTCATGTTCATAAAACATAACACATGACATAAACACAAGTTCATAGGGTTGGCATAAAACCAATGATTGAAGTATAATTTCCATAGCACACTTAAATTAGGCTGTAAAACAACCAAATGATGAGAACACCCTCTTCAATCAAACATAAATCATGAACAATTGTCCATTACAACCCTAGATCATCAAACATAAATCATAAACAACTCTTCTTCACAATTGAAAGGATAATTCTCATATATACTAAATTTAACATACCTTAAGCTTGATCTCCTAATTTAACCTCAATTTCCTTCCTTGTTGAACCTTGTCTTTGTTCTCATTTTCTCTTCTTTTCAACCCTTATTCTCTCCAAAAGATGCCTCACGTTTTCTTTTTTTTTTTATCAAGGCTCAAGAGATTTGGGTGTATATATTTACAAATAATGACATATAAGACAAAACTTAATCGTTTAATCATTCCAAAATTGAAATTTCGTAAACATGCTTAATATTACTTAAAAATTATGCTGATCACAGATGTATAATCAATTCCAGATAATTAAGCCGTTAAGGCTTCCAATTTCTGCTTCAAACATTCTACATGTAACAGATACTTTTCTTGTTCAACAGATAGACATCTTTAAACATGAGATTTACTTACTTAACCGTAATTCCACATGGAATTTCACAATAAGCATATAAATATACAGAATAAGGGAACTGAAAGTATACCAGAATCATAGACGAGGGTCGGGTTATTACAGTGCCCAAGATAAATTTGTTCATGTTGCTTCATTAAGTTAAGAAGAAATGAGAAGCAAAGACAATTTGAAGTGTATTCCATAAATTCATTTGAATTTGAATTTGAATCTTATCCAAATAGGTTTTGAAATTGAATTCAAACCTATTTAGGATAACCACTCACGATACAGATATTATCTCCATTACTGATATGGATAGATAATAATAACATATAATATATCTGGTATATGGGTTATGGGTGATTATGAGAGAAACAACGTATGATCTGAGTTTTACCCATATACTGACTCTCTCCCAAAAAAACAATGATCAAGTCATTTGCACTGTGATTTGTGTGGGTGATATTCATTCTGTAATATCACTTCACTGCTGGGTTGGTTTATCGGATTCTGGAAGCACGTGATTTACCCACGAGGTTCTATCATCTAAAGGTATGATCTAGATATTTTTCCACTGCATTCTTTATACTTTGATTTACACATTCCTTTCCTAAGAACATCTCCCAACGGATAAGAAAGAAGCCCACAAATTGCGAAATAAAGCCTTGCGATATTACTTGGATCCACAGAGAAAGCTTTACAAAAAATCTCTTTCTGGATTGTACTTGGAATGTGTTCACCCAGATAAAGTTAAGGAACTCTTCGCCGAAATACATGAAGGTAGTTGTGGTGCTCATCGAGCCGTAACACAGGGGTATTATTGGCCGACTATGCGAACAGATGCCGAGAATTATGTCAAGAAGTGCGAACAATGCCAGAAGTTTTCCCCTTTAACTTATCTGCCTACTGAGGAGTTAAACTCTATCACTAGTCCTTGACCGTTTGCTTAATGGGGATTTGATATTATCGGACCATTACTACAGGCTCTAGGAAACAAGCGATTCCTGATTGTCACAACAAATTATTTTACAAAATAACTCGAAGTAGAGGCATTAACACATATTCGAGATGTTGATGTTAAGCGTTTTGTATGGAAAACTTCATAACACGATTCGGCATATCAAGATCACTTGTCTCAGACAACGACACCCAATTCAATTGTGGCATTTATTGCGAATTATGCAACATGTATGGTATTCGGCCCTACTTTTCCTCATCGGCATATCCACAAATCAACGGTCAGGCGGAGGCCTCCAATAAAGTGATCCTGGATGACATCAAGAAACGGTTGGAAAAAGCCAAAGGCAGGTGGGTTGAAGAATTTCCCAGTGTGTTGTGGGCTCATCGCACTACTCCAAGGCGATCTACTGGAGAAACGCCGTTTGCTTTGTGCTTTGGGACATAAGCAATTATCCCTCTTGAAATTGGCCTGCCCACATTGAAATCCAAGGTTTTTGATATGGGCCGTAATGACATGATGTTGGCCCTAGATCTGACTTTGATTGAAGAACGTCGAGATAGTGTTCTTACGTGCGTGGCGCGGTATCAACAGCAGTTGGCAAATTCATACAACCAGCGTGTGAAGTTGCGTCGTTATACACTTAGAGAACTACTAGTCCTCAAGAAAGTGTTTCCTGCTACTAAGAATCCGGCAGACGGTAAATTAGGCCCCAACTAGGATGGTCTTTTTTAGATTGACTCAATTGCCGGAACAGAAGTGTATCGGCTCAAAGAGATGGCTGGGAGAAGGTTGCCACGCCCTTGGAATTCCACACATTTGTGCAAATTTCATCACTAAGCTAACTTGTATGGTGTACCAGTTTGTTTCAAATTTTTGCTAATATGTTATGTACACATCTTTGAAATCCCTAATGCAATGCCCTTTCTTATCGCAGTCTCGTTAATAATGGTTTAATAACGAATAAATTCTCTGAATTCGGAGCACCCTTCGTGGATATCATGATCGGCCAACACAAAAAGACTTCGAATTCGGAGCCCCATTCATGGATGTCACGTTTGGACCAAATAAGCCTCCAAATTCGAAGCCCCATTCATGGATGTCATGTTTGGGCCAAATAAACCTCCGAATTTGGAGCGCCTTTCGTGTCACGATTGGCCAACACTAAAAGACTTTGAGTTCAGAGCCTTATTTGTGGATGTCACGTTTGGGCTGAATAAGCCTCCGAATTCGGAGCGCCCCTCGTGTATCATGATTGGCCAACACAAAAGGACTTCGAATTTAGAGCCCTATTCATGGATGTCACGTTTGGGCCGAATAAACCTCTGAATTTAGAGTGCCCCTCATGTATCATGATTGGTCAACACAAAAAGACTCTGAATTCGGAGCCCCATTCGTGGATGCCACATTTGGGCTGAATAAGCCTTCGAATTCGGAGTGCCCTTCGTGTATCACGATTGGCCAACACAAAAAGACTCCGAACTTGGAGCCCTATTCGTGGATGTCACGTTTGGGCCAAATAAGCCTCCAAATTTGGAGCGCCCTTTGTGGATATCATGATCAGCCAACACAAAAAAGACTCCAAATTCGGAGCCCATTCGTGGATATCACGTTTGGGCCGAAAAAGACTCCCAACTCGGAGTGCCCTTCGTGAATATCACGATTGAACAATAGATTCCAAATTCGGAGAGAATTTGTGCAGAACCACGAACGGGTGAGTAATCCTCCGAATTCGGAAAGACCTTTATATTTGGCAATCAAATGGCATGGACCAACATACGATTGTCACAAGTAGACACAAACATTAAATGAAACAATGTAGCAAATATTTATTTCACTGAAGAAGTACAAATACATGGCTTTTGAAGAATTCAAAAGTACAATAATGTGTATTGATATCTAAGTCTTCCCCGGCTCGGCATCCTCTTCATTGTCGGTTTTCTAGCGTCGTAAGCTTCAAAGGGTAACTTGTAATTCTGATATGGAGGTGATGCCGAATCGATACCCGTGACCTGCAAAGCCTTAATCCATCCATGTTTAAATCCACAATTTTCGCACCGACAGACATCATCAGCTAACTTTTCCTTTGTCTTTTCAATACGAATTTTTCGGCCGCCAAAAAAGCCTTGTTTGTAGGCCTTTGTTCTTATCACTTCTCTTGCGAACATGCTTGCCGTATCTCGGTCAGCAATCGCAAGACCCAGAAGGCACTGGTTTACTCTTTCCGTCACGATCGGGTTCGTTTGACTCGTCGACTGAGTGTCGGAAGCCTTAGCTTTTTTCAGCTCATTCTCGGCTTTTTCTGTGCGATGTTCCAAGCTCCAAATGCGGCCGTCTTTATGCTCTATCTCTCTTCACGCGGCATGAAGGCGCATGCCCATTTCATAAGAGATGTATAGTCTTTTTATCGCTCCATGGACACCCTCCTGAAAAATTTCGTAATCAGGCCAACCGAACATTGATTGCTGGACTTTAGGCGAAAAAATTTGTCGAGCAAACTTGACTGCCACATTTGGATCATGGATAATTGAATCCGCTTCAGTCATTGGTTTATTCCCAACGAAAATCAAAAAAGTCAATGGGCGTAATGGCCTGCTGGTTTCGTTTCGCGAACGGGGGGAGCTCCCTTGTTGCTGCCTCTCCTTTCTGGGTGACTTCTCTACCCCACCCCCTCTTAGAGACCTACTTCGATGATGAGAGAAGTGATGCCTCTCACGATCCTCTGACGTCCTGTTACCCGTTCGCGCAAGTTCGCCACCTCCTCGATTCATTTCTAAATCCAATTCAATTAGTGTCCTGCCCTCCCCTCTACTGTTAAAGAATATTTTTCTCGACATACAAATTTTCTCAGTTCGACACAATGCTCTTTTCCCTCTATTGAATTTGAGCAATATATATTTATCAGCAGCACAGAACCCAAGCGCACCTAGCCCCCACCCCGCTTATTAATTACGGGTGCAGCATTCCCAAAGCGATCGTTTCAAAGCATTTCGCCGAATAATTACTTTGCCCCACCCAATCCATGAACTACACATATTCGGCAGTTATGTTCATTGATTAGCTAGGGTAAGGGCAGATTTATTAATCTATTCAGCTTACTTTCAAAGCATTTCGCCGAAAAATTACTGTGCCTCACCCAATCCATGAACTACACATATTTGGCAGTTATGTTCATTGATTAGCTAGGGCAAGGGAAAATTTATTAATCTATTTGGCCTACTTTCAAGGCATTTCGCCGAAAAATTACTGCGCCCCACCCAGTCCATGAACTACACATATTCGGTAGTTATGTTCAATGATTAACTAGGGCAGGGGCAGATTTATTAATCTATTCGGCCTACTTTCAAAGCATTTTACCAAAAAATTACTATGCCCCACCCAATCCATGAACTACACATATTCAGTGGTTATGAGCTGGGGCAAGGGCAGATTTATTAATATATTCGGCCCACTTTCAAAGCATTTTGCCGAAAAATTACCATGCCCCACCCGATCGATGAAGTACACATATTCGGCGGTTATGTTCTTTGATTAGCTGGGGCAAATGGAGATTTATTAACCTATTCAGCCTACTTTCAAAGCATTTCACCAAAAAATTACCGTGCCCCACCCAATCCATGAAGTACATATATTCGGCGGTTATGTTCATTGATTAGCTGGGGCAAGGGCAGATTTATTAATTTATTCGGCCTACTTTCAAAGCATTTCGCCGAATAATTCCTATGCCTCACCCAATCTATGAGCTACACATATTCGGCAGTAATGTTCATTGATCAGTTGGGGCAAGGGCAAATTTATTAATCTATTCAGCCTCTATTTATAAATATATATACAAACTACAATGTCCCATCTGTTCAACGGATTGTATTCACTCATTATGTTAACGTTGCAAACCGTATGGAGCATAGGCAAATATGTGATTATTTAGCATATAATGTTATAGTCGTATATTTAATTCGGCTATCCATCAATCTAAATTAGCAAATTTAGAATAAAGGCAAAAAGGGTGATTTTCATTAATAAACTGAATACAAAAGACGAACAATCACTGTACACATGAAAACTGCCCTACAAAAAACTTACAAACAAAATGAACAAAAACCTACAAACACTACATACAAAAAACGCCTAACGTAAAACAAAATTATGCCAATTCTATTTTATTCTTCAGGGTCCGATTCCAACGGCTCAACATCCAGCTGCTCGTATGGAATTGGTTGCCCCAATGCCATGTTAGTGACCGCCAAGGCTTTAAGCCAACCGTGTTTAAAGCCTCAAATTTCAAACTTGGGCACCTCCTCCATGTAATTTTCCATGGCGGCATTCTCTCTGGCTTCAAACACCTTGGAAACCTCAGAGTCAGCGATTTCTTTCACCTTCTTCAATTCCTCAAAGTCGGCTTCTAGCTTTGCGATTGCCTTTTTGGCCAATTTGAGCACGTCATTGCTCATATTCGCCCTCTCCTCGGCGGCCGCTCTAAGTAGGCCGGCATTTTTGGCCTTTTCTTCCTCAGTGTTGGCCCTAGCTTGCTCCTCTTTTGCCTTCTTAGCCTTGGAGTTAGCTCTCAGAGATGCCACTGCCAATTCGGCCAGAGCCTCCTTGGCCTTCCCCTTTTCATTTTCAACTTCGCCTTTGAGTAAGCCAATTTGTTCAACGGCGTCATAGTGACGGCGACCGATTTCTGCGATTCTTCCCGCCGCTTGAAACAAAAAAAATGGGAGAGTTAATCAGCATACGAAGGAATAAAGTATAAAATTTGCCAATTACGTACCAATATCACTGACTGAGCAGCAAACGTTATCGAAATCACGTCCGGTTTCGCAAGAACACAGCTCTGTCCGTCGGCAAGGAATACCATGAGGCCACACGTAAGGCCACAGCGGGTTCCTTCAGAGCTAACACGTCGGCAGAAACCGATGTGTTCTTGATTCTGGGTTGGATAATAAATGGCGCCACCTAGTCCTGGGACTCTTTTATGTGAGGCCGTTTATCGATTAAATCTTTAGAAGAGTCGGCCTCAATCTCGGCGGGGCATTTCTCTCCCTTTTGTTCGGTAACATGGTCGTCTGATTGATCAATGACTGAATCGCCCACAATAGTCTCTTGCTCAATTTCCTCAACGGAAGCAGGTGGTGGGGGTTCAGATCTGGCGATTTCGGTCCTCCTTCGGGTTACCATCTTTTCGGCATTCTTTCATCTCGTCATTTGTGTGAGCGATTCACCAGCCATGTTTTTGGGGTCTGTGCCCAGTAGATCTCCTAGATCGGTGAAAATATTATCTTCTAGAGATGAATTAATTCGGCCTGAGGTGGACAGGAGGTCGAAGTCGACTTCTTCAAAAGCAAAATTAAGAGCTGCGTCGACTTCCTCCTCCAAATGACCGTCAGATCCGCTCGAGTTGGACTGACTTGGTTATTCGTCAACCTGATCGCCGACTTCACCGCCTTGGTCTGAATCTGAACCCTCAAGGCCGATGACCCTAAGGCTCTTATAGTTTGGGAAGATGAGAGCCGTAAGATGTTCTTCCCGTCTTGGAATTGGGAAATGATCTGCGGCCGAAAAAGTTGAATACGTTGGATTGTATCACAGCAGCACGTGGGCGGCCCTCCCTTGCTTCTGAAGATTTGGACGGCCAAAGAATTTGAGCGCGGTTTTGACATGCTGAAGCACGGCTTTGTCGGCCGAAGTGCGTGCTTTCTTCAAATCGTTGCCTGCACAAATGAAACGATAAGTACATGGAATAGAAGCCGAATAAGTGTATAAAAAATGTGCAAAGAAATGGGACTATACGGCCACCTGGTTCACCTTTTTGTCTAGGCACATGATCCAGGTGATCTTCGCCTTCGCCTTTGTCGAATTCTCAGTTGTCTTGGACAACAACCATGACGTCATCGACATGCTTACTAGAGCTAGCAAGCGTAGTCACCAGATGGTGATTAGTGTCCTTGGCCTTAAGAAAGTAGCATCCTTGCCGACCAGAAGACTTTACCATGGCATAACAATGTCGAATAGTAGGGATGCCTAGATTAATCCTAAAACAATGATTTAATTCTATTATGCCTATTATGATTCGATAAAAATTTACATTTGGTTGAGAAGGGATCAGACCCCAGTAACAAAGAATGGCCCTTAGAAACAGATGAAGAGGGAAATGAACTCCGCCTTCAGTGATTGACAGAAGAGAAAAGATGATCGTACTTGTATCAGCCCTCTCCATATCAACTACGCTGTCTGCCATAAGTGACAGATGGACGTCATCTGGAATCGAGAAATGGCGTCGAAAGGCAGAAATACAGTTCGCAGAAAGGAGGTCTTTCAGGTGTTTCTCCATTTAAATCAGAATAGAAAACACGTTAACTAAAAAACGAACAAGAAAATGGGAGCTGGAAAGAGGATGGAATACAAGGAAGAGAGAAACTTACAGTTTAGAGAGAGGAGGATAATGGGGAGTAAGCAGAAGTCGCATAGGTCTTGGAAGAGAGATACTGTGAATGAGCCAAAAAGCCTTGGACATTCAAAAAATATTCAAAAAGGCAGCGCGATTGTGTATCGCATTAAATGAGCAATGTGTACGAAGAGGTGAGAAGTTATAATCATTTCTAAAACCGTGTTCATTTTGATGCTTCGGTGTTAGAAGTAGTGCAAGCGCTGTATTTTTTGACTTTTCAAATGCAAAACCAAACATGCCAGCTAAATGGTATTAGTTGGATGTTTGGGAGGCAATTGTGGGGGTCGAATTAAAATATTAGGAAGAGGCCAAGGACTTTGATCGACATCTGGCTAAAGTAATTTGGACTTGACCAAGGACATAAAGCTGAATAATGGAGTCGGCCGTATAAAGAGCCGAGCAGGAGCCAACACTCAATAGGAAGGCCGAATAGGTAACTACGTAACTTGAAATATAAAAAGGGAGAAATGTCAACTAAAGCAGCTATGTAAGAATAGATGACATAACTTGAAATAGAAGTAAACTAGAGAGAATACTGACTTGTCCGTTGGAGTGCTAATTTCGGCACCCCTGACCGGAGTGTTCATCCCTTTTTCAAGTAACAATCAAAGGATCATGGACGTCTGATTGAATTCAGGAGTATTTCCAAACCACTTCCCCACAGGCATGAAGTCAGCTGGCTTCAAACCTATGGCGTAAGCAGTCCTTACTGGACGCACATTAATTATCGAGTCGGTATCCATAGTACCATCAGGATCTATTTTTTTTGACTCTCCACGGTCACTTATAGGGGTCTGTTGTGATTAGCACCCTCAGGTGGCAACTCTTTGTCCGTAAGAGATAACAACGGATAAACATCCCCTGATGTAACCAATGACACTAGTTGGTCAATGGTGGTGTCGATAGGTAACTTCGTTCTATTCATTGCCTCTACATCCTTGTCTTTTAACTTCTCAGCCTCTCTCCTAGAGGATTCTGGCTGATCTATAGCTGGGGGTTTGAAGTACAGATCACTTCGGGTCATGTGATTAATCTCGTCAGTATACCACATATCATCAGGGGTATCAACTTTCTACCCTTCGTTAGTATACGCATGGCTCAGATCATTGCCTTCCCACCATTCCCCTACTGCCATGGCCAGGCCATCATCGAGTTGCACCCGGATCATGTTCACATCGCTCTCTCTATCGACATGCCACTCTTTTTCTGTAGCTGATTTAATTTCTTCTCTCTGATATTGTCTAAGTTTCTTTGTCATTTTTCCCTTATCACCAGACTTCCACATGGGCTTCTCCATGATTTGGACATCGTCCACTGTTGTGTCGGTCCCTTATTTTCTTTTCCATTTTCCTTGCTCTAGGATATTTTCCTCTAGATTTCCTCTATTCTTTCACGTTAGAACTGTTCCAACTCTTGTTCCTTGTCAGTTATAGGCATGGCCTCAGTCGTAGGCATGACCTCAATCTTACTGCTATCACCAACTTCTCTCTTTTCACAGTCACCTCTGCCTGCTCCTTCGTGTCTGATTCCTTTTCATTTAACCACCCATTGCTGGATTCGTGCTGGCTTGGATCTCACCACCCAATCTGTACACTGCCCACATCCTGTTCTTCAAAGAAGTAGAGGTCCTTTAGAGCTTTCTCCAGTTCTGCCAAGTCTTCTTCTAATTCCGCCAAGTCACTAAGGCCTTGTTCAGGCCAAACATTCTGATTTTGCCCTAGCTCATCTTCCCCAATGGCGTTGATCCTGAGAGAGTCTAGCAGTATGACCAGAGGCTTTGGCTAGTCAGTAGCCACAATGTATTGACTGGGGTCGTAGTCTTCTGCGAGTGAAGCCCCCTTATCTATAACTTGGGTGTCAGACAACCCTTTCTCTAGTGCATTCTTCTTCTCATCTACTTACACCACCACAGGCCCTGGTTGGGTTTTGGGTGTTATATCCATCATGCACATGTTCGTGCTTTCTGGAATAACTACCTTTGGTTTAGGTAGATGTGATGGGGTAATATATGCGTTGGGGTTAAAGGTTGGTGATATTGTATGGATTAGGTTGATGTTTCTAGGTGGAGGGACTCGGCTGTGGGGAGGAAGCGGGTTGGTGGTTACATTTGGTTTTGTGGGTGGAGCTGAGGATGGAGCGATAACTTTATTATCGATGAGATCCTGGATCTCATGACATAGGCAATAACAACGATCAGTAGGGCATGGCAAGGCACTTATGCAAGCATACAAGCATACATATGGCAATGCAAATAGATGGAAAGGTGATCTTATACATGAATTAGGCGACTCTAATAAGGCCTAAAACAGTGGCCATTAATGCCTAAAATGGATGCTAAGCACACATGCACACACACACATGTTAAGACCCAACACTTAGGCACAAAGCAAGCAACATTCAAGCACACTTGAAAGAGACATTCATGGACAATTAGCATGCAACATAAGCATTGAAATCATGCTAAGACATGGTGCCAAACCAAGCAATAAATCAAGCCAAGCATGCAACAAATGGCCCAAATGCTCAAGGCAAGTCAATGGAGCATTGGACTACACTAAGCAAGACCAAACATGGCATGAAAGGAAGGACCAAAAATAGAGTTTTGGGACATTAATGTAAGGCCCGAAGGACCACTTAGATGGCATCTAAATGGCTCAAAACAAAGGCATGCACAAATGGTCAAAACAAGGAGCATGCAACACATGCTTCCAAAGCATCAAAGAGGCATGCAAGGCAATCAAGCAAGCATGAAAATGGGACTGAAATGGCATGTAGGATGATCCCAAATCACCAAAACAATGCAAGGATGTCATGCTACACATGCACATACTCAAGGCCAACAAGCCCAAATACAAAGGAGCTAAATAATGCATGCTAAAATCAAACCAAATACTTTAGGACAGACCTAGAACATGGCAAAATATGCACAAAATCTTCACAAGACTAAGCCTAAAACATGCTCCAACAAAGGCTAACAACCTAAGGCACATTAAGGCAAAAATAAGGCATTACGTGGCAACTATGCTAAGCATGCATGGAGTTCCAAAACCAACCTAAGATCATGTTATATTATGGATATATAAGTATGAAAAACAAATCAAACATGCTCAACACACACTTAAGCATAGGCTTCCTTAAGAGGCCAAAATGTGTCCTTTTCAAGGACAACAAGGAGAGGGGGTGGCCCTGTGAGCACAACTGGCACGCGGAGCAAAGCTTTCCCACAGACGACGTGTAATAACCCTCACCACTGTTTACTGATAAACCACTGATCACTGCTATACTGAGTCTGAACATGATTAGTAATTGAATTGATTGAAATACTGAACTGGCTGATTGAATGTGCTAGTTTAAATGCATTTCTATCTGTTTGACTGTTAAATTATCTATTCATGTATTATGTTTAAACTGCAAATTGAAGGCCTTATCGGCGACCGAATCTGAAATTGATTTATATTTTATGCTAATTGAAGTTTATGTGATTTTATGGTATATTGGGGGAAAATGGGACTAGATTCTCACCCTTGAAGCCTTCTTCACAAATGATGCTCCAATGGCCTCCTTTGGCTCCAAACCAGTCAAGAAACTCAAGAACAAGCCCTTAGAACCCTAGTTTCAAGAGGAAGGTGAAACACTAGGTGCTTGTGTGCAATAGTATGGACTAAAACACACACAAGAGTCAATATAGAGATAGGATATGTATGCAACTCAAACCCTAAAACCAGAGCTTCTCTCTGTGTTTTTCCCTCTCTAAAATGTCTAAAAAGTCTCTCCTTAGCCCCCAAGAGAGAGCTTCTATCTATCTTGTCTTGTAAAGCTTACAAGACAAGCTTTGCAAGAGGGAGATCCCTCCATACACGTGTATGGAGGGATGCAAAATCAAAACAGCTGTCTAAAAAATATCTGCAAAAGCAGACGAACAGCAATCGGCCGGCCAAAAATGCTATCTTGGCCAAAAATAGTGTCGATCGGCAGAAAAAAGTGCTGACCGGCAACAAATAGTGCCGGCCGGCAAACTACATTGCCGGTGGCAGCAAAAACCAGCCGGTGGCATCTAGCCACTGCCGGTGATGGGTGGGGATGGTCTACAAACCCCACCTCGCCTCTCAAGGGCAAAAAACAAGTGTTTGGTGCAAAACCAGACACTAAACAGTCGAGTTCGGGGATCCTGAGGCAAGGCGCGCGGGCCGAGGCCTCCGGGAACTCCAAACAAACACAAACATGGAAGATCACCGTGTGTTCAAACAGTGACGTCCAAGTCTTGAGGACGGTCAAAAATGGGGTGTCTACACTTGGGTTTTGCAAAGTCTACCAGAACGAGTCCACAAAACTTGAGGGATATCGAGTTTGTCTGAAGCTATGATTGCAAACTACCTAGCAAAAGAAAGAAAAGAAAAAAACAATAAAAAAAGGGACAGCACTTCGGTTTATTTCGCAATAGATATAATAATAGATGAAACACTAAATTTTCCAATGAATTCTGTCCCTAAAACTGATATCAACTTTTGCACCACCGATACAGTGCATTCCTATACAGGTTCACTGTAAAAGCACATATGAGGTAAAAGAGAGAGAAAACGCCCCTATGAGGGGGTAGGGTTACCCTGTCCTAGTTTTGTCATGAACTAGGGTTTTACTACTTCAAGCAAGTAGTTTCACACAATCCTACATACGGGTAAGCAACCTATCCTAGTTTAGAACAATCACTATGGCTTTATGATATGCAGCTAGGTCGAATGGTCAAAATGGGTACCTCGACAAGATTACCTAATATACCTCTCACGCCTAACACCGAGAAGTGAAAGGTGGATCAAGCGGTACAACAGTGATCTAGATCCAAGGGTTATATTTCCAACATGGCAGAGCCCATTACCGATCAGCCTTTTGGCAAGCTTTCGAGCAAGCCTCTGGCAAACCGTCTAGGAATAGCAGATGGAAAACACAGTGACTTAAAGTAACAATGCAAGTGCAATGCAAAGAACATATAAGTGTACATAAAAATCATGTCATGAAGTTCGAATCAGGTTCTCTAATTCCCCAACAGAGTCGCCATAGACACCTCAATTTTGACCGGCCCTATGACTTGGGTGCTTTCTTTTGATTACCCGATGATGACAATTAGAATGTGTTTCTCACAGAATCCTCAGTAAGAGAGATAGAAATTTGAACTTTGATCCCAACTTCACCATTATGGTCAAATTATTTTAAAATACTGAATATTTCATTAGTTTAGTATTTTTGTAATTTTGCATAATTTTATGTGTTTGTTCTTATTTTTGGTATATTTATATAAATTGGTATAAATTATATATTTTATATATATAAAAGGGAAATAATGAAAAAAAGTTATATTATTATATTATATGTTTAGTATTTTATATATAGTTATATTATTAGATTATATGTTTAGTATTTTGGTATAAATTATATATTTTATATATTATATTATATATATTATAAAAGAAAATAATAAAAAAAATCGTTTGATGTCGGTCAGCCCTCGGCTACTGACATCAAACATCAGGCATATATAGATATTTTTATATTATTATTATGTTTATATTATATGTATATAGATGTGGAATATATTATTATATTATTATTGTATTATATTTTGCTTATATAAGGACAAAGAGAGAGAGGCTCAAGGGAAGGCTAAAAAAACATGTGATTCAAGAGAGAGTTATAAAGAGTTAGAGAGAAAAGAAAGAAAGCATTAAACATTTCAATCTTGAGCCAAAATACTTCCAAGCTTACATAAGTACTGAAATTCCTCATTTCCATACACCAAAAACACTCCAAAAATTATGATATAGCCAATGATCAATTGCTTTGGTCATAAGGAAGAGTGTTTAGTGATTGAAAGTGAGAAAAACTAGAGAGTTAGCCATTTTCCATACCATAAACTCCATAATTTCGAATTGAAGATTTGAGAACACAATTTCTACACTTGAGGGTGATCAAGAGGGAGTTTGTGAACTAAGGAGTTCATCCTTTCCTTGGAAGGTGAATTTCACAAACCTTTCATTTTCTTGCATTTCTTACTTATTTTGCTCTTTTGCTTTGATTTATTGTTATATTATATATTGTTGTAATCTAATTCAAAGTGGTGAATTTGAAGTCACATATATGTTGTTTTTAGCATGAGAAAGAGATCTTCCATGCTAAATGGTTTAATCTCTTCGGAGGTTCATTAATAATTAGTTAACTTAGCTTGTTAATTCATTTGGATTTGTAATAAGTAGTTAATTCGGACACTCGAATATTCGGACCCTCCTGCGTGAGGACAAATATGTAATAATTTGTGTATGTCTTCCAACCCCCATTCTTTCTCCCTTTTATTTATCTGCTTATGATGGATAATATACAGCATCATGTTTTCCTTAGCATTTTCCATGAATTGCATCCATTCGTTTTGCATGCATAAAAGTTCGGCTCATCATATTACTCGAATGTCAATTTCAAACTCCTTACTTGAATACATGCGCTATCACATGCCTTGGATTGACTCACATGCTATGCTAGTAGCCGAGCCTATTAATTGCACTTTGTATGTGTTGCATTAGTCATATTGTATTATTTTGATTAAAGTATATATATGAGATCACTTTTTCAAGTAGTACATATTCAACACACTTTTTCAAAACAAACATGAAATCAAAACGTTCCAACTTTCGTGAAAATTAGTCTATACTTGTGTGCGCATCACATAGTAATACTAGCCTAATAATCAGAACAAGAGCATATAATGTAAATAAGATTCACATCATGAGTAGTGGAGGCCGATCTTTGATCGGGTGAGCGGGGGTGCTCAAATCATGGCCTTCCCCTCTCGTACCCAAGCTCTCGAGCTGAGACAATCTTGGTGATGACGGACACATGACCTTTGGCACGAGTCATGGGTTTCCTAAATTTCTCAAAAAATATGTAGGTGGTGACTCAGTATCTAGCAAAATAGTCCATTTTTAGCAATTTGATTCAAAATTGATTTTCTAAAAGATTTGCCGGATTTTGACTCTTTGGTATTTATCTATTTTACATTATATTTGTGGAATCAGATTCAGAACTGCGGGAGTCCGATACTGTGGGGCTTATTTCGACTTCCGAAAGAGGGCGCGAAAAAGTCGAGCTACAGTTGCCAGAAACTGTAGCTTGCTTTTCGTGCTCCTCGGAGGGGTTTAGTCTTCTCGGATACGATAGCCCTATAGTTCAGACTCCCGTGGTTTGGAATCTAGTTTCGCAAGTGCAATGTAAAACGGATAAACACAAATGAGTCCAAATGCGGCAAACCATTTTAGAAAATCGGTTTTGAATCAAAGATGTCAAAAATAGACTGCATTGTTAGATTTTAGAGTCACCACCTAAATATTTTTGGAAAATTTAGGAAACCCGTGACTCATGCTAAAGGCCATTAATCCGTCATCAGCAAAGTGTCTCAGCTCCGGAACTTAGGTATGAGAGGGAAATGTCATCAATTGAGCACCCCACTCACCCGATCAAAGATCGACCTCTACTAGTCATGATGTGATTCTTATTTACATTATATGCTCTTGTTCTGATTATGATGATATCTTTACTATGTGTTATCAAACAAATATAGACTAGTTCACAAAAGTTGGAACGCTTCAATTTTATGTTTGGTTTGAAAAGTGTTTGACTATGTACCACTTTGAAAAAAAGTTATCTCGTATGTACATTTATCAAGTCATCCTAACTTAAGCAAAAAGCCTCCATCCATAGGCATTCAAGAGATATATCAATTAAGAACTTAGCCTTATGGTAACCATGCTTGATATGGAAATATTCGCATGCATGCAATATGCTAAAGCAAAACTGCTCATCTAGTACTCCGAGGCAAGCCAAAGGAAACAAAAATTAGCAGAAAAATGCATGATCCTAAGTATTGCAACATGACTAATGCAACACATTCAACATGCAATTAATAGGCTCGGCTACTAGTATGGCACGTGAATTAATTTTATAGCATACAATAAAAGCACGTATTCGATTAAGGAAGTTGAAATTGAAAATGATTAGTATGATGAGTTGAAACCTTTATGCATGCAAAAGGGGATACAAGTCATGGTAATGTTTATGAAATTGAAACATGAATGCAACATGCAACCATCATAAGCGGAGAAATAAAAAGGAGAAAGAAATGGGGATTAGAAGATATACACACATTATTACATATTTTTCCCTCATGTAAGAGGGTCTGAAGTAACAATGTATGACAAATCCAAATGAATGAATAAGCTAGATTAACTAAATATTACAAGTTCAAATGAATCAAAGTAATTAACTAAAATTAGCTAAAACACACCACTATTAAAGCACCAAATCACGAGCTGCGGGAAACGAGGAATTGCATATGCATGAACATGAATTTTCACCCGAAAACACCTCTGTTTTGCTACCAGAATTGTTCTGTTTTGCAGTCACAAAAATAATCTATTTTAGCCCTTGCCCTTGCTCTGTTCTGTCATGAAAATGGTTCTTCTGGTTTTAAAAAAAGGTGGCTAGCCGGCCTTGAAAAGTGGTTGGCTGGATGGTTAGGTGGCTGGCAGACCATTATTTTGGGGGTCTACTCTGCTGCAATAGAAAAGAAATAGGGCGCAAATAGAGTATTTCTTGGGGTTGTTTGTCTTTTTCGCCTCTTCCTGTCATGAAACAGATCAAGGGAGTAGTAGACTCGATTCACAAACCATCATTTGATGCAAACTCATTGCATGATGATCTATGAATCGATGGGTGTAGACCGCCCGAACTTTCTCTGCGTGCCCCCCTTTCGGAGAGGTGTGAATTGGGTTCTAGCTACTACAGTTCGGACTCCTATCACGGTTCTGAATCTAATCTTACAAAGTGCAATGTAAGACTGATAAATCACCAAAGAGTCCAAATTTGGCAATCGGTTTTGGAAAATCAATTTTGAATCAAAAGCGCCAAACATGGACTGCTTTGCCAGATTTCAGAGTCGCCACCTAAGCATTTTATTTTGGGAAATTTAGGAAACCTTGACTCGTGCCTATGGCCACGTGTCCGTCATCACCAAAGTTGTCTTGGCTCAGGAACTTGGGTACGAGAGGGGAATGTCCTGAAATGAGCACCCCTGCTCGCCCGATCAAAGGATCGGCCTTTACTAAACATGATATGCTATTTTTGAAAACACATGTGTTCTTATTCCGGTTATTTAGCTAACTTATTACGTGATGCGCACAGCATACAAGTATAGACTAAATCGCTCGATTTGGAACAAAACATATCATGTTTGTTTTCAAAAATGGTTTAAAGATACTACTCGCAAGTAGGCTAAAATGCGGATTTGCAACCAAACAAGATGGGCTTAAAACATGATGATTTGCCACTTCAAGTGGGCTTAAAACTCACATTTTGATGGATTGTTCCGATTCAAGCAATGAAGCCTTCATCCACAGGCATTCATGCAGTTATAGCAGTTAAGCAAATAGCCTCATGGCAAGCATGCTAACATGGCAACATACACATCTCATGCAGTATGCTAAAGCGTAAACACTTACAGTGTACTCCGAGCCAAAGAAAGAAAACTAGTTAGAAATCAATGCATGATCCTAGCTAAGTTAAGATGCCTAATGCAACACATGCACAATGCAGCTAAATAGGCTCGACTATTCTAAGATGGCATATGAATGCAACACTCGATAACATGCTTTGAAACACGTATTCAAGTAAGTATTGAAATTCAATGCAGTTTGAATGATGCGCCGACCCCGGTGCATACAATACGAATGAATGATGCACGCATGCAAAGCATAAATATGCTAATTGAAACATGCCCTAAAACTAACCATTAAAAGCGGTTAAGTAAAAGGGAGAAAAAAGTGGGGTTGGAAGACATGCACACACGTATGCACACTTATTACAACATTGTGCCCTCTCGACGGAGGGTCTGAATGAAATGAAAGCTATCTAGCTACACTAATTAAGCTAACTATTACAAATCACAACTAATTAACTAACTAGTTAACTAATTACAAACACAAATGAATAGCTAAGTGCATTAACTACTTAAGTACAAAATCAACGAGTTAACCATCTAAGCAAAGCAGTTAAAAGGAGCCTCAGGGTGACGAATGCGTGTATGCTCGGTTGTTTCTTCCTGAAATCCCGTCGCCTTGCCACCAGTTGCCTCTGTTTGCATTCGCTTTAATTCCTGAACACTAAACCAATTCCCAGACTGCTTCTGCTCCAGAACCAGAATCACTTTGAATCATCTTCAAGCTGGTGGACTGTCGGCCACCAGGGGAGGCTGTAGGCCACTTGTCGGCCACTTAAGGAGGCTATAGGCCACTTAAAGTGGCTGGTCGGCCACTTTCTCTGGCCGGTCGGCCAGTTGCTTCTGCGTACTCCAGTTTTGCTACAAACAGAGTACCAAAGGGGCAAGGCAAGGGATTTGCAGGGTATGTGTGTACAACCACCCTCCTTATCATTTCTTAAGCTCAAAGGAGTGCGGTACTCGACTCTCAGGCCACCAACTGAACATCACAATGCACGATGGCCGAGAAGCCAAGTTTGTACAAGTTAATGAATGCACAAATAACATACAAGACTTTAGAGGCCTCTACCCTATCATGCACAATGAAGGGGGAACGACGACTAAGAAATGAGGCACGTTTTATCACTTTAAGTATGAAACGTCCCTCGTTCCTTGTGTTTGAATTAACGCCCGATCCAAACACATGCAATGCAACACACATGCAAACAACATGCTTATCTATCAATGCTAGAGAGGTATGCACAATGCTCTATCATGTAAGCAATGCATGCAAGACAATGTTAAGGGACCAAGAGCACTAAATCAAGTGAAGAACATTACACATGAGGCATGCACTATCAATCTCAAATGCTCAAACCACATATGGACAGACCTAAGATACTCCAAAACAGTGGCGAAATCATGCTAGAAATGAAGCACCAAAAGCTACAACAACATGCTCATGCAAGTTGGCTTACAAGTGAAGCATAAGGCTCAACCCTCAAACACAACACAAGGGCGATAAATGCAAGAATATGGTAGAGGCATATGGTCTGAAATGACATGCCAAATGATGACATGCCATGCAAAAAGCTCAAATATGACATGCTAGAGGTCTCAAAGTGCAAGACTAGCAAAGCCAAATACACTATAGCTATACAAAGCCAAGCATGCATGATCAAAACCACTCAAATTAGACCTAAAGCGTGCTAAAACATAGCCAAAAATGTGCTGGAGTAGAGAATGCACATGCTAGATTATTAGGCTAAAACACCAAATACACTAGGCTAGTGAACAAAATTGCATTACAAGTGCAAGAAGCATGCGAGAGGCAACCAAACCAATCAAAAATAGAGTTATGGCATGAAAAATCAATGGCAAAAACATGCTGAGATAGAGCTAACATAAGCTAGAATGAGAGGCATAAAGCATGATGCATGTTAGGCCAACAAGTAGGATTGCACTACAAGTGAAAGATGCAAGAAACCAATGATCAAACCAACCCAAAACAGAGTTATGGTAGGTCCAAAAAGTCACAGAAACATGTTTGAACTAAGCTAGCAAATGAGAGAAATACATGCTCATGTATTAGGCCATCCACAAGGCATAAAGGCACCACTCTTAAATACAATGAAAGAGTGATAAACATGAGAGTATGACAAGAGTCTATGCTCTGAATTTACATACCAAATGATGCTATATCACAAAAATGTCACAAATGAGGCATGCTAGGGGTCCCAAGACACAAGACAAGCAAAGGCCACTACTCTATGGCCATACAAGGCAAGCCTCAAAGGGCCAAGATGATTCCAAACAGAGTTTAAGCAAGTTAAAACAAGGCTAAGAACCAGCTGGGGCAGAGCTAAAACAAGCTAAAATAATAGGCACAAAGCATCAAGTGAGCTAGGCTAGCATGCAAGATTGCACTACACGTGTGTGAAGCATGCAAGAGGCAACCAAACCAACCCAAATCAGAGTTATATCATGTTAAAATAAGGCCTAAAACATGCTAAGATAGAGCCTCAAGAAGGTAGAAAAACATGCCAAAGTATTAAGCCAACAACACATGCAAACAAAGCACAAAAGGGGGAGGGGACCACCCCCATCCATTTTGGGTCTCAAAACCCACTTTCCACCACTGAAATTCCTCTGGAATTCAGTGATGAAAAGGCCAAACAAAGGTGATCTCAAAGGCCGCAAAGGATAGCTCAAAGCAAAGAAAAATAAGGCACAAAAGGGGGTACACCACCCCTAACTCAAACAAGGCCTTAGACAGCCATTTTAAACACTCTAAAACAAAGGTTTTTGTAGTTGCAAGTTAGGCCTAAAACATCATGCAAATAGGGCCAAATAAGCAATGAAAATAAAGCTTTAAAGAGGCTATTACTCACCCTTGAAGCACAACTTCAACAACCGCAACTTCTAAGGCAAAACCAAGCCAAAACTACTCAAATAGGCTTCCAAGTACCTCAGCAACAAGATGAAGGTGTTTGAGTAGGTGTTTGTGTGCAAAAGTACGAAGAAACAACACTTTTAAGCACAATAACACAATATATATAGAGAGAGAGTGAGAATTCTAAAGAGAGAGGGAGATTTTTTTGCTTCTGAAAAATCTGAACCCTTCTCAAGGGGGAGGAAGCTCCCATTATATAGAATTACAAGCCTTAAGCTTGAATCTTGTTATAGAGGATGCCTTCTGTGCCCAACAGCTGGCACAACTGGCAATAAAAATATCTGCAAAAGCAAGAAAATGGCCGTCGGCCACCTCACTTCCACTGGCCTATCGGCCACCTAAAGTTGCCTACAGGAGGCAAAAGTGGCCTATAGCCATCAAAAGTGGCCGACAGGCCCTCCCCTTCCTCTAGGCAAGGAGTGACAAGGTATGGCACAAAAACAAACCAAAATGAAGGGATCCAAGAGACCCCAAGACAAGGCACCCAGCCGAAAGCTCCCGAAACTAGCCTACAGGCCACCGCAAGTGGCCTACAAGAGAGAAAAGTAGCCTACAGCTACAAAAAGTGGCCTACAAATTTAATTCTACATAAGTAAGGTTCCAATACATGAGTTTAATTCCAAGCCCTCACTTCTTTAATTAAATTCTAAATTTACCCAAAACTAGTACTTGTACCTTGTACCTTGGTATACCATCAATCTTGCAATATATATGTATATAGGTATGTATACACCTTGAGGAATGTGCCTAGGACATAAAATAATAAAGAAATTTCCCTTCACCCTTCCCTATGGCTAGCCTTCTTAGAAGAAAGTGAGAAGCCAATTTCCAAGAAACATCATCATGATATTCTAGGAAACCCAAACCTAGTGACCTAGACCTAGGGTGCAAGTTTCAAAACTAGTTCCCTTTTAACTAAGTGTTGCCTAAATCATTGACCAAGCCTCCCTAATCCCTTCCATTTCCTTAGAATCCAAACAAATCCTAACATTTCCATCCATTTCCAACTAAGGGACTTTTTAGACTTTTTGCCTCAAAGGTTTGTCTATAAATACCAACACATCCCCCTAGCTTGCAAACACACATAACACACTCATCCACACACATATTCTATTAGAGAGAGGGAGGAGAGCAAGAGAGAGAGAAGTCTAGAGAGGGAGAGGGAGGAAGAAGAGAGCCTTCTTATGCAAACTTAGTAGGTAAGCCACAACACAACCTTCTCTTTCATTTTCCTTTTTCAAATACATGTTTCTAAGGGTTCTAATAATGTTTTCAGATCTGTTATTGCTAAGTTACTTTTGTTAAAAATGCTAAAAGTTGAGCATTTATTCCATCTCTCTTGTATTTTCCCCTTTTTGGCACAAAACCATCCTCTTTTATTATCAATCTCTCAACTTTCCAAGGCACACTTTCAAGCAAACTTTCTGATTAAATATATGTTAGTTAGCATGTTTTCTCCACAAAATAAATGAAAACTTTCCCTTGGTGGAACCCTTTTCTCACAAATCTTCATGTTTTGGAGAGTCTACCTTAGAATTTGTTTTGCAGCCCACTTTCAAAAATTCCAGAAAAATGTAAAAAAATATTCTGGAGCCCTATTTTATGTCAAAACGTTCCTTAAGGAGTTATCTTTCAACTAAAATTATTTTCATCGAAAAAAATTAAGCGGCTTGCAATAAAATCAAGTCTTCGTAACGATCGACGGATCTGGACAGATTCTGGACAGCACTGGACTATTTTTTAAATAACTTAAAATCTGGAAAAGTAATCCCATTTCCGAAAAATGTTCTAGGAACTAGATCAAATTTTCTACGAACCATAGGAAAACTGAGTCCGGTGGATGGACCTAAGTAGTCCTTCCCTATTAACCTTCATGTGATGTTAAATCTGGAAATTTGTTATGTTTGGATGTTTTATACCCTTGTATTCATGAAAATGTTTAATGGCTTATTATCATATCTTGGCATAATGTTGTATAGGTATGTTATATTATTTATCTTCTTATCTTGAGGAGGCATGCTTATGTGAATTTTATTTTATCGTTTAGTTGAACTAACCTTGACTTAAAACACCTAATTCAACGGGAAACCTAATTGGGTGGGTATTGGGTTTTCGAACACTTAAGTAATGAAAAGATGAGAAAATGTGATATATGGATTGTTGGGATGCGTTCCCTATTCGAAAGTTAAGGTCTTGTGCGAGTGGTTTTCGGAATCCTTGAACGGAGCGGTTGTATTCGGACCCTAGGTAGCTTGGTGTAAGGAGGGATTTGGGCAAGGCCCTATTTTTACCGTCTCTTTTGAGGCCCTGCGGTTGGCGCTACGCAGTATATAACTGTTGGTAGGCATCCAAGGTTAGTTCTGCAACAAAGCAGCAAAAGATAGGGCATACCGAATAATCCGCATCCGATTCTTGTGATTGGGAGGACGAAATCTCTTTGGGGGATTTCTAGTTTACTAACATTTGACCTAACTCTTTACTTATTTATTTGAATATCATGCTTTACTACTTGATATTATAATTGTGATTGTGTATTGGACTGGGAAAAAGGGACGGGGTGTGCGTGTGTGTTTACTGGGCATTCAAAGCTCACGGCGTATCATGCCAGGTGACGAAGTGAAATTTATAGCTGGAGACGACGAGCCCGAAACCTTCGAAGACTTTTGGCTATCTTAGGAAAGCTAGAAATTTCCTTTTGTTATTTTGTAAGAACTCATATAAAGTCTTAAAGCTTCTTTTGGGATGTAATGTAATAGAACAAGCTTTTGAAATCAAGGATATTCGTGGTTGTTATGCACTTATACTTTAATATTTACATGTATGAACCTTATCGTTGATCATGGGACCTTGTGTCAATGCCTTGTAAGATCTGTCAAAAAGGTAGTGTGCTGCCTAAGAAAGCTGGACTTAGAAGGGAGGCTATTTTGACTCCTCCGGCGATCTGGGATCTTACTTGGATATTGGCCATAGGACTCACTAGTGACTCTCCCTTGACTGCAACCTATAGTGTAGAATCAGGGTGTCACATTATTTATCAATGCTAGAGAGGTATGCACAATGCTCTATCATGTAAGCAATGCATGCAAGACAATGTTAAGGGACCAAGAGCACTAAATCAAGTGAAGAACATTACACATGAGGCATGCACTATCAATCTCAAATGGTCAAACCACATATGGACAGACCTAAGATACTCCAAAACAGTGGCGAAATCATGCTAGAAATGAAGCACCAAAAGCTACAACAACATGCTCATGCAAGTTGGCTTACAAGTGAAGCATAAGGCTCAACCCTCAAACACAACACAAGGGAGATAAATGCAAGAATATGATAGAGGCATATGGTCTGAAATGACATGCCAAATGATGACATGCCATGCAAAAAGCTCAAATATGACATGCTAGAGGTCTCAAAGTGCAAGACTAGCAAAGCCAAATATACTATAGCTATGCAAAGCCAAGCATGCATGATCAAACCAACTCAAATCAGACCTAAAGCGTGCTAAAACATAGCAAAAAATGTGCTGGAGTAGAGCATACACATGCTAGATTAATAAGCTAAAACACCAAATACACTAGGCTATTGAACAAAATTGCATTACAAGTGCAAGAAGCATGCGAGAGGCAACCAAACCAATCAAAAACAAAGTTATGGCATGGAAAATCAGTGGCAAAAACATGCTGAGATAGAGCTAACAAAAGCTAGAATGAGAGGCATAAAGCATGATGCATGTTAGGCCAATAAGTAGGATTGCACTACAAGTGTAAGATGCAAGAAACCAATGATCAAACCAACCCAAAACAGAGTTATGGCAGGTCCAAAAAGTCACAGAAACATGCTTGAACTAAGCTAGCAAATAAGAGAAATACATGCTCATGTATTAGGCCATCCACAAGGCATAAAGGCACCACTCTTAAATATGAGAGTATGACAAGAGTCTATGCTCTGAATATACATACCAAATGATGCTATATCACACAAATGTCACAAATGAGGCATGCTAGGGGTCGCAAGACACAAGACTAGCAAAGGCCACTACACTATGGCCATACAAGGCAAGCCTCAAAGGGCCAAGATGATTCCAAACAGAGTTTAAGCAAGTCAAAACAAGGCTACGAACCAGCTGGGGCAGAGCTAAAACAAGCTAAAATAATAGGCACAAAGTATCAAGTGAGCTAGGCTAGCATGCAAGATTGTACTATAAGTGTGTGAAGCATGCAAGAGCCAACCAAACCAACCCAAAACAGAGTTATATCATGTTAAAATAAGGCCTAAAACATGCTAAGATACAGCCTCAAGAAGGTAGAAAAACATGCCAAAGTATTAAGCCAACAACACATGCAAACAAAGCACAAAGGGGGGGACCACCCCCATCCATTTTGGGTCTCAAAACCCACTTTCCACCACTGAAATTCCTCTGGAATTCAGTGATGAAAAGGCCAAACAAAGATGATCTCAAAGGCCTCAAAGGATAGCTCAAAGCAAAGCAAAATAAGGCACAAAAGGGGGTACACCACCCTTAACTCAAACAAGGCCTTAGATAGCCATTTTAAACACTCTAAAACAAAGGTTTTTGTAGTTGCAAGTTAGGCCTAAAACATCATGCAAATAGGGCCAAATAAGCAATGAAAATAAAAGAGGATATTACTCATACTTGAAGCACAACTTCAACAACAACAACTTCTGTCTGAGGCAAAACTAAGCTAAAACCACTCAAATAAGGCTTCCAAGTACCTCAGCAACAAGATGAAGGTGTTTGAGTAGGTGTTTGTGTGCAAAAGTATGAAGAAACAACACTTTTAAGCACAGTAACACAATATAGAGAGAGAGTGTGAGAATTCTAGAGAGAGAGGGAGATTTTTTTGCTTTTGAAAAATTTGAACCCTTCTCAAGGGGGAGGAAGCTCCCCTTATATAGAATTACAAGCCTTAAGCTTGAATCTTGTTACAATCCCTCTATACACATGTATAGAGGATGCCTTTTGTGCCCAAAAGCTGGCATAGCTGGCAATAAAAATATCTGCAAAAGCAAGAAAATGGTCGTCGGCCACCTCACTTCCATTGGCCTACCGGCCACCTAAAGTTGCCTACAGGAGGCAAAAGTGACCTACAGCCATCAAAAGTGGCCGACGGGCCCTCCCCTCCCTGTAGGCAAGGAGTGACAAGGTATGGCACAAAAACAAACCAAAAGGAAGGGATCCAAGAGACCCCAAGACAAGGCACTCAGCCGAAAGCTCCCGAAACTAGCCTACAGGCCACCGTAAGTGGCCTACAAGAGAGAAAAGTAGCCTACAGCTACAAAAAGTGGCCTACATGCCTCTCTCTCCCTTTAGGAAAAGGCACCAAGGCATGGTCCAAAAACAAAACCAAGAAGAAGAGAGTTAAGAGGTCCCGAGACAAGGCGCTCAGCCGAAAGCCCTGGAAACTCAAAACAAGCACAAATGATGACGTCTAAGTCTTAAGGTCGGTCAAAAATGGGGTGTCTACAATGGGACAAAGCCTCAATAAATGGAAAGTAAAGACCAACAAAACCTCCTCCCTATCATGGAGTTACCTCAAGGGAGATGGTAGACAATCAATGGGTTCAATTAATGTCTAATTGAACCCGACTTGATTTTATTACTCTTGCTACCATTTTAGTCTAATTTTATTTGCCTCTTTTAATTACCTTTCCATTCTTTAATCATTTAGTCAAAAAATGAGAATTAAGTCCACTAAATGGAGGGAAGTGTCAAACAAGAAGTTGTTCTTGACATGAGAGAGATGTAATTCCTTGGTAATGAACCTCCGAAGAGATTAAACCATTAAGCATGGAAGGGTCTCTTTTGCATGTCTTAAACAACACTCATTTGAAACAACTCTCAAACAAAGAAAACCAAGAAAGGAGTGAGAGTGCAGAGATGATTATCACAAGTGTAAACACATGTATGAAAAGCATAAAATAAATGCAATCAACTCAAATAGGTTGGTTCCTAAGGCCTAAACCACCAAACCTATGAGGACTAAAACACTATAAGCATACTTTACAAGGCATGAATGAAGTAAACACACTGAAACAGTCCTATAACTCACAAAAATAGTGTTGGAATTAGCATGAAAATGCTAGAAAAGTGAACTAAAATAATGATGAAATGAAGCTAGTAAACAAGCATAAGGAGAGATGGCTAATCCCTCCATTTTTTGGACTTCAAAACCATATTTTTAGCCTCTAAAAAACTCTGAAAAACTTTGGTAAAAGTTGGAAAAAAGTTGAGAAAGAAGCGGGAAGCACAAGGGCAAAAGTTTTGTGAACAAGATTCAAAAAAGGGTGGTTAACCCCTCTATCTTTAATAGCTTCAAGCCACAAGTTTTAGCCCATAAAAATAGTGTAAAAATAGTATGAAATCAGCAAGAAATGAGTAGGAAGAAGTAGTGTAAGGATGGTACAAGTGATACCTCTTGAAGAGGAGTAACTCTTTGATTCACAAACTCACAAGTAAACACCATCAAGAGCTGAAATTTGGACTTAAGAATCTCAGCAAGGAGGGCTAAAATATTGGTTGAGGAAGTATAGGTAAGGTGTATATGTGTTGTAAGATAGAGAGAGAGAGAGAGAGAGAGAGGGAGAGAGAGAGAGAGAGAGTTTCAAGGTTTTGAGCTTTTGGAATTTTTTTAAACTTAATTTCAAGAGAGGTGGTCATGTATATATAGAAAAACTAGTGCCTCTGTCAAACACAGTTGTATAGAGACAATTGGTGTAGTGCATGCACATAGAGGGATAACTGGCAACAAAATATCTACCAGCTGAGAAACATGGCCAGCCAGCCAGCTAGGGGATGACCGGCCACTAAATTCTGGCCCGTCGCCCACCTGTTGGCCTGCAAGCCTCTAGGTGGTTAGGTTTAAACAAAAAACAGGTTTTAGTGCAAAGGTTGTGCAAGGTTCTAGGCTCTGAAACTTGAGAACCGAGACTTCTTGCTGAGAAAACTAAGCGTATGTACAGCGTAGTATGTTATCATCGAGTGATCAACCTGAGGCACCCAAGTCTTAAGGGGTGGTCCAAAAATGGGGTGTCTACAGTGCCCTAGCCTGAGAGATGGTGGCGGCCTTGAGAGAGTCGATAAACATCTTGAGAGTGGAGAACCAAGCCCGAGAGAATGTCGTGGAGTCAGGGGAGAGTTTTTTTGTTACAGAGTTTTTGCGGGCCAAGACAGATGAGTTTCACGGTGGCCTTGTGACCAAGAAGGCAGATGAGTGGCTTGAACAAATAATAAAGACATTTGAGATGCTTCACATTGAAGATAGTGAGCTAAGGGTGACTGTAGTGAGTTATTACCTTAAAGGGGATGTGGACCAATGGTGGTAGTACGCTAAAGGTAGAGTGGGGTCGACATGGAAAGCTTTTGGCATTGTTTTCCAAGACAAGTACCTACCTCCCATAGTTAGGGAGAGATTGAGGCAAGAATTTCAAAACCTTAAGCAACTAAGCCTATCTGTGGTCGAGTTTGAATTGGCCTTCACTAGTTTGTCCTGGTTTGCACTGGAGTTGGTGGCAATGGAGGAGCACCGTTGTATGGAGTTCGAGAAGAGATTCAGAATGAAGATCTTGTTCAAGGTTTCCGGAAACATGATTCGGAACTATGACCATCTTGTGGAGGCAGCGACACATGTAGAGATTACAGTGCAGGCCGAGGAGGGGAGACTTCGGGCTTCGAGGTCTAGGGGTCAAGAGTCTTAGGGGGACTTTAGACCTAGCAAGAAGAATAGGGCACCTTTTCATCCCAACCCCAATCACAACGGACTAGATCTAGTTTTACATTATCGAGTGTTGGCTCAAGGAGGAACGTTTAGTGCAACTTTACTTGTTTCAAGTGTGGCCAACCAAGTCATAAGGCTGGTGCCTGCCCACAGAAGGGAAGAGGGCATCAGATGTTACCACCACCACCTCCACCACCCAACCAATCTCAAATTAACTCCTAGAGTAGGGGTCAAGGACCTAATTGCTTTTAGTATGGTCAGTCAGGGCATTTGAGGACAACTTTCCCGTAGTTGGGAGGCGCATCTACTACATCGGGTCGAGATGGACATAGAGCCATTAGCAAGCTCATTCGGTCCAGACCTCATGAGCTAATCAGGGAGCCACCTCGGCTCAATCAGTACCAGCAAGCTTATGCTCCAAGAGATGAGCCGGTTGATCAGATACCACATGGGTACGTATATGCTGTTATAGCACCAGAGTAGTTGCCAGGATCTGCAGTTATGAGAGGTATTTTTGTTGTGTTCAATTCTTTGGCTAATGTGTTGATTGATATGGGTGCATCGTATTCATTTATATCTTCTGCTTTGGCTTTTGCATTGGAGTCAGAGGTGGCCTAGTTAGCGTCTTCGCTCAAGGTAGAGTCACCAGTTAGGGGTAAGGTTGACTTGGACTATGATAACCGAACCCGTATTATGCTTAATTATACATGTGTTTATGTGTTTAATATGAATTTGCAAGTTAAGTATGTGAATTATGTGATTTTGGATTTTATATCTATTAAATGTAGGAAAATTTATTGCAATTAGAACTTTGAACTGAAAATTGAAAGTCTTAGAGGTGCAATAAACCAAAACCGACGTCATATCTGTGACTAGCATCATTTTTAGAGCCTATGATGAAATTTTATAAAATTACGATTCATAATGTTTTAATTAGCCTATATTATATATATATATATATATATCTCTAGTTCTTGAGTTCATCATTTTTTGGGAGAGCTTTGCTAGAGGGTGAGTTAGAGAGAGAAGAAGAGGAGAAGCTAGAGATTTGGTGAAGATTCAAGGGGCAAACCCTAGATTTGAGCTAAGGTATGGAAATTTACTTGGAATTCTTATATATAACTCATCTATGGCTTGAAAACATATAGAGATTTGAAGATTTAAAACCTTTTTGGGTTAGGGTTTTGGGTTATGTGTTTATTTGAGCTAAACTAAGAAATTGGGACTTGAATGTTTTGATTTTTCATGATTGGAGTTCAATCTCGTGAATAATGTATGAAATGAACTCTAGATTGTCCATATAACAAGATTTATGCAAGGATCTTCCATGTACAAGTGCATTTGTGAGGTATGTTTTGAAACTCTTAAGATTATGAATTATGAGCTTTTGATTTTTGAACTCTAAGCAAGATTGATGTGTTTGAGTTGTGATTACACTTGTGTAAGGTTAGTATTTCATCTTTTAAAGGAAGATTACATGAAATCTTGGCTTGAAATTGGGTTGAAAACTTAATCTTTGTTGAATTTTTGGACTGTCTGAGTTTGCCCAGACTGCACGAGCAGCCATGGGCTCCGTACAAGCAGAACAAGAAGAAAAAAAGAGGTTTTGATTCTACTCCTTGGCCTCTCGAGTGGCCGGTGTTTCCGTTCGAGCGGATTTGGGTTGTACGAACGGTGAAAACTTCTGCACGTGCGGAACCCTTGTTTCAGCCCAACTTCAAAAAGGCATATCTCCTTCATCCGGACTTCGTTTTAAGCGATTCTTGAGCCTATATTCAAGCCCCAGAAGTCTAGTTTCCAATGGTGGTAGTCTCACATCCACATTATAAATACACAAATAGATATGCTCAAATTAGTGAAGGCTGTTCACTTTCTTTGTAACCGTTTTATGCTATTTCCTCTCCTAACCCAGTTTCCTTTCGTTTCTTCCTATTTTCCTAGACACAAATTATGACCCATTAAAGACAAATGATTTTAGAACCAACAAAAATAATTGGTTAAGGAGCAAAGTAAGGGATTGATTTATTTGGTCAAGAAAAGATTAAGAGAAGTAAATTTGATCAAGAGAGTAATTCTATGTTCTAATATGTTGTGCCATGCGCATTGTGTTTGTAGGTCATGATTCGAGAACTGGTCAACCATTTCTGGAAACCACTATGAGTAATAGTATAGTAAAGATATGTTTTTCATTATGTATTTTGATTTATGTACGACATGATCTTCCAATACTGTATTTTGTCAAATTGCACAAGTTTCCAAAAAGTGTGAAATGAGTTATGAACAAGAAATGTGAATTGTTTGTGATATGATATGGTGGGCACAAGGCCATTCTGTTTATCCGTTTCGTTTATGCTATGACATGATATGAATTGTTCAGTCTTTAAAACTTATTGATTTTTGGTATGGAATAAAGTGTTGTACGGAACTAAGTACTGCAGTGGGAGTCACCTCTAGAGTTTGTACGAGTCACCTCTTAGTCCATACACACGTAAATGTTGGGCTCGAGGCTGTTCTAATACATGATTGGCCCCGAGGCCATTTTAATAAATGTTGGGTCTGAGGCCGTTCTGATATGTGCAAATTGTGCTCGAGGCTGTTTTGATTACACGATTATTGATATTGTGAGAATCTTATGTTTATTACGTTGTTTACTATATTATTACTCATTGAGTTTCGCTCACCCAATATTATGTATGCACATGAAGGTAATCCGTAGCATGGAGCACGCCCCTAGAGTCAGCTTCAGGAGCTATTCTTTTTGAGACCCAATCGAGTTTGCCTCCAAGACGGAGTTTTGTCTTGACTCACACCATAACTTGATCTTATTTTATTTTTGCTTTCATGGTCTTGGGTTGTAAACACTATGTACAATTTTTCCTTTGGCTCCTGTATTTTTGTTGGGCTGTTAAATGTATTAATGTGTTAAATGGTTAACTCTATGATCTTGCTTATGATTGGTACAGATCAATGGACTCATTCTCATCATATGCTTCCGTTATGGCCCCATTAACATAAATATTTTGTATGTTCGTTTGAGGCTTTCGGTAATCCACGAAATTATTGGCCGGTTACGACCCAAACTTTTAGAGGCGAGTTTGGGTCATGACAGAATGGTATAGAGCACGAGTAAACACCTCACACACAAGTTCAATTGAGCAATAAGGAGTCTAGAAAGGAATTAGAAACATTTGCATTTTGCACTAGAAGTTTATGAGATAAGGTGTGAACCCATGATCTTTATATGAGCATGAGCATGAAAGATATGAATATGAGAGTGCTTTCTAAACTTCTTATGGAATATAAAGTATATAAGAATACATGTGTAAGTATGATTATTGTTTGAGCAAGTATGATTTTATTTGGGCATGAACATGGAAATTGTGAAACCTTGTGTACATTTCTAATCTCAGCATGAGAAGTAGCCTATGTGTTATGAGTATGAACAGAAGCTACGTGAATTGATGAGTAATTTGGATTTCGATATGAGTGAGTGACTTATGAAAACATGAGTATACGAACATGAGGGTTATATGATTTACGTGAACCCACATATGCAACTTTTTTATAGATGTGGCGAAATGAGTCATAAGGTAAGGGATTGTCCCCGAATCAAACAAAGTGTGAATGAACCCACTACCTTGATCTCTTTTGTACCAATGGAAAGATCTGTTACGACGAGTGGAATCGCAAGCCAAGGTAAAGTAACTGCACTCATCCTAGAAAACACTCAGAATACTAGGATCGTTGTTCCAGGTACGCCACTGTTTATGAACAAATGCTTATGTGTTGGTTGACTAGGGACTCTTATATATATGCACCGTTGCTCGAAATTTTAATTGATTGTGGATGAATATCCCTGTACCTTTGTTCGAGATGATTGTTATAGAACTGATCCCCACTCCCTAGACCATTGGAGCTAACGCTACAACTATGTGGCTAGATTGGATACCCCATATAATAAACCCCATATTAGGTGTGATTACATACCCTACTTAGTTAACGTGGATGAGATTATTTGATTGGATTCTTAGAATCATGAATTTGTGATGATATAATGTACTTGGAATTTCCGTATACCAAATTCTATATTATGTAAGCACTTTATGTAATGAACAACTATGCGCCTGTGTATTTACATGTGAACTTATTCGAAGGAAACTATATGGTATGGAACCTCAGCCCCTTTGATATGAACCATTATGATGCTTGATCTGGAGAACAAATGAACTTAGCATGATTGTGCGACTTTGGCTAGAATCTCTAAGTGAACTGATTAAACCCTTGGAACCAAATGTACCATGTTTGAGAATGATGTAATAGGACCTTTATTTGATTTGATTTGATAAGAATCTTTATTTAGTTTTTTTTTCATTCTAGACAAATTATGAATTGTTAGCAAGCAATGATTGGGTTATATTGTGATAAAGACTGTGTGTAAATTGCCAGCTACAGACATGAACCCTATTAAGCACCAACATTCAGCTATGGGGTAGATATGTTGTATGGGAGAAGTAGGTTATACGGGGCTGGCAACTGATTGATTTACCAAATTGCTACTTCTGTATTACCGTGTTTTGACTTGATGCTATAAGAATTGTTACTCGTGAATTGTGTGTTTATGAACACTACCTGAGAAAAACCTTAACTATTTGGGAGTATTTGAATTGTAATTGGTACTATGGGGTTACGAGCATTACGCACATCATGTGTTTAATTGTTTCAGTGTTATCCCTGCTAACTTAGGAGTGCGTGGGGAGTGTAACACGCTCGCGAGGGACCCCGCTACAGTTCGGACTCAATTCGTGTCACGACTCTTAATCTGAACCAAAGAGTCTAAATCTGGCAATCGTTTTGAGAAAACAGATTTTTTTTGAAAGAAGTGCCAAACATGGACTGCTTTGCCAGATACAGAGTCGCCACCTAAATATTTTATTTTGAGGGAATTTAGGAAACCCTGACTCGTTGCCAAAGGCCACGTGTCCGTCATCACCAAAGTTGCCTCGGCTCGGGAACTTGGGTACGATTGGGGAAGGTCAGCTATGAGCACCCCCTCTCGCCCGATCCGAAGATCGGCCTCTACTAATCATGATATCTGATATTGAAAACGTTATGTGTTCTTATTCCGATTATTAGCCTAGAATTACCATGTTATGCGCACAACAAAAATGTATAGACTAGATTGCCTGATTTGGGAATAAGCATTGCATATCCGATTGTTTTGGAATTTGCTACTCGCAAGTAGGCTAAAACACGGATTTCAATGAGTCATTCCAACTCAGACAATCCAACCTTCACCCACAGGCATTCAAGCAGTTATATCACAGAAGCAGCTACCCTCATGGTAATCATGCTATCATGGCAACACTCACACGCATGCAAGGATGCTAAAGCATAAATACTTACATCGTACTCCGTGCCAAAACAAAGAGCTCGTTAGCAATCAATGCATGATCCAAGTCCATGTTTAAATGTCTAATGCAACGCATACGGAATGTCACTAGAGTAGGCTCGGCTATTCTATGAATGACATGTGAAAATGCACAAGTAGCATGTATTCAAGTTAGATTTGAAATACTAATGCAGTTAGCATGATGCGCCAAGCCTGGTGCATGCAATACTGATGAATGATGCACGCATGCATAGCATAAGGTATGCTAAATTAAACATGACCTATTACTAACCATCAAAGCAGGTAAGTAAAAGGGAGAAAGAAGTGGTGGTTGGAAGACATGCACACACTCACCCACACTTATTACAAATTTGCTCTCGCCCGGAGGGACCAAAAGAATAATACAATTCGAATAATGAATTAACTATCCTAGCTAATTAATTATTACAGGCCAACTAAATTAATTAAACAAATTACTTAATTTAAGAAAGCAAGAAAAAGGGCCTCGGGAAGAGGGCCCAATGCACGCGCGCTCGGGTCTTGCTCGGAAGTCCACTGCCATGCGCAAGCTGCCTCTGTTTTCCCTGCTCTGCCCCTCTGAAAACTTCCAAAGTCTTAGAATTGCTTCCCTGGACATTGGGAGGCACCACTGGCTGACGAGAATGGCCACCGGCAGTAAGATGTGATCAGCGGCTGTTGATGAAGGTATCGGCCACGAATGGATTGCCGGTCGGCATTATGTGCAGTCGATCGGCAAAAAGTTCCTGCAGAATCTGTTTGACAGCAGTAGAGGATAAAGCCTTGCATGGCAATGCAATTCAAGCAATGTATGCACCAACCATATCACTTATCATGTTTATGACTCAAAGGGACATGATCCTTGGTTCTCGGACCATCAATCGCTCATTTCAATGCGTGATGGCCCAAGTAGCCAAGTTGGACATTTTAATGTCAAATGTAATGCACACAAACACATAAGGAACACAACCTCAATCATGGTGATTCAAGAGGTAAGGCATGCATGCCAAATGCAACCTAAACATGTGAGCTAAATATGCAATATGAGCATGCTAGCAAGTAATGTACATTAGGCACACAACCTAAGCAAACAAGCATGCAAGGCATGAAACAATGTAACAACATTTGAGCAACATGCAAAAGGTGGACTTAGACTAATTTGGGCAGCTCTCAAATAAGCCCGAAACAGTGGTCAAATGCTATGGAAATGAGGGCGAATGTTCATACAAACATGCATGCACACATGGTCCAACACTTAAGCACAAAGTAGCAACTTTTAAACACATTTAAAAGAGACTATTATGGACAAATGGCAAGCACATTAAACTCTGAAAAATACATGAGGGATGATGCCATGTCAACCTATCAATGCAAGCAAGGCATGCAATTATGTTCAAAACTCAAGGCAAGCCAAAGGGCTTAAACCATGGCTATATGAAGCAAGTCCCAAACTGCCGAGGGGACTCAAAACAGTCCCAATGTAGGTTGAGACAAGGCCCAAAACACACTTAGATGGCATCTAAATGGTCTACACAAGGAAGCGTACACAAAGGTCGAAACATGGGGCATGAAACACCAACCTTTTAAAGCATTAAAGAGGCATCAAATGCAAGGATACAAGCATAGAGAAAGGACTGAAATATCATAACTAATGGTGTCAAACCACTGAAATGATGCAAATAGAGCATGGTAGAGGAGCCAATACTCAAAGCATACAAGCTAGATTGCATGGTAGCTATACAAAGCAAGTCATGGATGACCCAAACAACCAAAATCAAACCTAAATCATGCCAAAATATGCATAAAAGTTTCACAAAGCTAAGCCAAAATCATGTTAGAAACAAGTCTCAAAGCACAAAGCATGTTAAGGCAATTTCATGGCATTACATGACAAGTATGCTAAGCATGCATGGTGTGTCTAAACCAACTTAAAACAATGCTATTTCATGGCAAAATAAGCATAAATAACAGCTAAGGCATGGTCAACAAGAGCCTAAGCTAGGTGCTCTCTCAAGAGGCAAAAAGTGCCCTTTTCAAGGACAACAAGGAGAGGGGGTGGCCCTCTCCTTCTTGGGACCTCAAGGCACCATCTTTACCACTGAAATCCCTCAAGATTTTAGTGGTGAGGAGGCCCAAACACCAAGGTCTCAGAGCTCACCCAAAATGGCACAAAATGGAGCCTTACAAGGCTTAAGAGGGGTCAAACAACCCCAAAGCTTGAAACAACATTAAACAACTATTTAGAGGGCCTAAAAACAGAACTTTTTTATGTTATACACAAAGCTCAAATACAGTTGCAAGGTAAGCTAAAAGGCTATGCAAGAAAGGGGTAAAAAGGGGCAATGTCGTTACCCTTGAAGACTTCCTTCACAAATGAAGCTCCAGCAGCTTCTTTAGCTCCAAACCAGCTTCAAGAACTCCAAGAACACTCATTTGGCCCTCAATAACCAAGAAAAGGTGTAATGGTGGGTGTTTGTGTGCAAAAGTAAGACCAAACACACACTAAACTAACAAGAGAGGGAAATATAGAGATGGGATAGATACAAATTCCTAACCCTAATGTCTCTCTAAAAATGTTGTCTAACCCTAATGCCAAGAGAGGAGCCCTCTTCTTATAGGCAACTCCCTCTTGTAAGGCTTCCAAAACAAGCCATCCAAGAGGGGAATCCCTCCATACACGTGTATGGAGGGGAACAGAGTGGGTGCCAGCTATCACAGCTGGCCCAAAATATCTACTAAAAGTAGATGAACAGTGATCAGCCATTCAAAATTGCCATTTTGGCAAAATAAATGGCCGACCGGCAACAAAGAGTGCCGACCGGCAATATACATTGCCGATGGCACAAAATCACTGGCCAGTGGCCTCAAGCCATGGCCGGTGATGTGTGGGGATGCCTCACAAGGCATTCCCTGCCCCTCCAAGGCAAAACACAAGTGTTTGGTACAAAACCAAACACAACACGGTCAAGTCGAGAGATCCTGAGGCAAGGCGCGCAACCGAGACCTCCGGAAACTCAAGACGAACACAAACAAGGGTAATCACCAAGTGTTCCAATGGTGACGTCCAAGTCTTGAGGACGGTCAAAAATGGGGTGTCTACAGTTGCCCCTCTTTGACAGAACTCGAAAGTCATAACAATGACGGGAGTGAAT
>NW_021027594.1:1066570-1098865 GCF_004153795.1 Camellia sinensis | reverse complement strand
CTTAGAAAAGCAAGGAAAAGGGCCTCGGGAAGAGGGCTCAATGCATGCGTGCTCGGGTCTTGCTCGGAAGTCCATTGCCATGCGCAAGCTGCCTCTGTTTTCCCTGCTCTGCCACTCTGAAAACTTCCAAAGTCTTAGAATTGATTGTGGATGAATATCCCTGTACCTTTGTTCGAGATGATTGTTATAGAACTGATCCCCACTCCCTAGACCATTGGAGCTAACGCTACAACTATGTGGCTAGATTGGATACCCCATATAATAAACCCCATATTAGGTGTGATTACATACCCTGCTTAGTTAACGTGGATGAGATTATTTGATCTTAGAATCATGAATTTGTGATGATATAATGCACTTGGAATTTCCGTATACCAAATTCTATATTATGTAAGCACTTTATGTAATGAACAACTATGCGCCTGTGTATTTACATGTGAACTTATTCGAAGGAAACTATATGGTATGGAACCTCAGCCACTTTGATATGAACCATTATGATGCTTGATCTGGAGAACAAATGAACTTAGCATGATTGTGCGACTTTGGCTAGAATCTCTAAGTGAACTAATTAAACCCTTGGAACCAAACGTACCATGTTTGAGAATGATGTAATAGGACCTTTATTTGATTTGATTTGATAAGAATCTTTATTTAGTTTTTTTTCGTTCTAGACAAATTATGAATTGTTAGCAAGCAATGATTGGGTTATATTGTGATAAAGACTACGTGTAAATTGCCAGCTACAGACATGAACCCTATTAAGCACCAACATTCAGCTATGAGGTAGATATGTTGCATGGGAGAAGTAGGCTATTCGGGGCTGGCAACTGATTGATTTACCAAATTGCTACTTCTGTATTACCGTGTTTTGACTTGATGCTATAAGAATTGTTACTTGTGAATTATGTGTTTATGAACACTACCTGAGAAAAACCTTAACTATTTGGGAGTATTTGAATTGTAATTTGTACTATGTGGTTGTGAGAATTACGCATATCATGTGTTTAATTGTTTCAGTGTTATCCCTGCTAACTTAGGAGTGCGTGGGGAGAGATCAACAAGAATATGTTTCGTAAAGTGTGAAGAGACTTGAACTAGAATTGAATTCCTTATGGTTACATAATCGATTATTGGTAAAATTATAACTCGTCTACTTGAGCATTTGAAACTTAATTTGAGGTTACTAAAACAATTGGGATGAGAATACTTCGATTTGCCAAGATAACTATTGAACATTTTTACTATGTGTGAACAAACATTTGTATGATGATTGATTCAGGATCCATTCTTTTATTTCGACTGATTTGGTTATAAATGAGTTGATCATTGAGGCTAATGTTATGTGTTATGTGTCTCATCGTTATCCTGAGGACCCAAATTATTTGGAAGTGTTATATTATGAATTTGACTCAATACTTTTGTTATGAATTATTAAGATGTACTTTCGAATATGATAAGTAAGTGTTAATCATATGCCTATGTGAGTTGTCTCTGACTTCTGAGGATAAATGACTTATCTTGTGGAACTAATGGAGTAAATTCCCACCCTCTTTGATTTGCTATTGACGACTTGCGAAGTGTTTAAGAATGCACATCCGGATTATTGTAGCAAAGGTATTGGTGGACCGAGATGTTGGATTTGCTATTGATATTGTGTATCAACACTTATTTATTTGAAAGACTTCATATAAGATGTCAATAGAGGAGTATTTTGATTTATTTGAAGTTAAGTAGGATCATGAGCATCATTTGGGATTAATCCTTAACTATTTGGTAGCATGTGGGTTATTTAGAGTCATGTAATTGTTAGACGATATGTGATTATTGAAATAGAACTATCGAGGTTGATTCCGAGATTGGCTGAGTAGCCTTTGATACCAATATCCAATGGGTCAGATCACAAATTTGGGTTATTAACCATTTAATGAGGATGAGTTGAACTTTTGTAATGAGAACATCAAAAGGTAAAGAAGTTGCTTGAGGAAAGAGGGAGAAGTAACGAAGTGAAGACATACGATTTGTTTCCCGTACAAGTACACAAGTTTGGAGGACCAAACTTCCTAAATGGGGGAAGACTGTGATAACCCAACCCGTATTATGCTTTATTATACACGTGTTTATGTGTTTAATATGAATTTGCAAGTTACGTATGTGAATTATGTGATTTTAGATTTTATATCTGTTGAATGTAGGAAAATTTGTTGCAATTAGAACTTTGAACTAAAAATTGAAAGTCTTAAACACGCGATAAACCAAAACCGACTTCATATCTATGATTAGCATGATTTTAGAGCCTATGGTGAAATTTTGTAAAATTACGATTCGTAATGTTTTAATTAGCCTATATTATATATATCTCTATAGTTTTTGAGTTCATCATTTTTTGGGAGAGCTTTGCTAAAGGGTGAGTTAGAGAGAGAAAAAGAGGAGAAGCTAGAGATTTGGCGGAGATTTGAGGGGCAAACCCTAGATTTGAGCTTAGGTATGGAAATTTACTTGGAATTCTTGTATACAACTCATCTATTGCTTGAAAACATATAGAGATTCAAAGATTTGAAACCCTTTTGGGTTAGGGTTTTGGGTTATGTGTTTATTTGAACTAAACTAAGAAATTGAGACTTGAATGTTTTGATTTTGCATGATTGGAGTTCAATCTTGTGAATAATGTATGAAATGAACTCTAGATTGTTCATATAACAAGATTTATGTAAGGATCTTTCATGTACAAGTGCATTTGTGAGGTTATGTTTTGAAACTTTTAAGATTATGAAAGATGAGCTTTTGATTTTTGAACTCTAAGCAAGATTGATGTGTTTGAGTTGTGATTACACTTGTGTAAGGTTAGTATTTCATCTTTTAAAGGAAGATTACATGAAATTTGGCTTGAAATTGGGTTGAAAACTCAATCTTTGATGAATTTTTGGGCTGTCTAAGTTTGTCTAGACCACACGAGTAGAACAAGAAGAAAAAAAGAGGTTTTGATTCTGCTCCTTGGGCGCTCGAGCGGTCGGTGTTTCCGTTCGAGCGGATTTGGGCCGCACGAGCGGTGAAGACTTCCGCACGTGCAAAACCCCTGTTTCAGCCCAACTTAAAAAAGGCATATCTCCTTCATCCGGGCTCCGTTTTAAGCGATCTTGAGCCTAAATTCAAGCACCGGAAGTCTAGTTTCCAATGGTGGTAGTCTCACATCAAAATTATAAATACACAAATAGATATGTTCAAATTAGTGAAGGCTGTTCACTTTCTTTCTAACCGTTTCATGCTATTTCCTCTCCAAACCCAGTTTCCTTTTGTTTCTTCCTATTTTCTTAGACACAAATTATGACCCATTGAGGACTAATGATTTTAGAACCAACAAAAATAATTGGTTAAGGAGCAAAGTAAGGGATTGATTTATTTAGTCAAGAAAAGATTAAGAGAAGTAAATTTGATCAAGAGAGTAATTCTATGTTCTGATATGTTGTGCCATGCGCATTGTGTTTGCAGGTCATGATTCAAGAACTGGTCAACCATTTCTGGAAATCACTGTGAGTAATAGTATAGTAAATATATGTTTTTCATTATGTATTTTGATTTATGTACGACATGATCTTCTACTATTGTATTTTGTCAAATTGCACAAGTTTCCAAGAAGTGTGAAATGAGTCATGAACAAGAAATGTGAATTGTTTGTGATATGATATGGTGGGCCCAAGGCCGTTCCGTTTATCTGTTTCGTTTATGCTATAACATTATATGAATTATTTAGTCTTTAAAACCTACTAATTTCTGGTATGGAACAAAGTGTTGTATGGAATTAAGTGTTACAGTGGGAGTCACCTCTAGAGTCCGTACAAGTCACCTCTTGGGTCCATACATACATAAATGTAGAGGCTGTTATAAATGTTGGGCCCGGGGCCGTTTTGATATGTGCAAATTGGGCCCAAGGCCGTTTTGATAAATGTTGGGTCGAGGCCTTTTTGATTACACGATTATGGATATTATGAGAATCTTATGATTATTACGCTGTTTACTGTATTATTACTTTTTGAGCTTCACTCACACAATATTATGTATGCACATGTTGGTAATCCGCAGCATGGAACACACCCCTAGTCAGCTTCAGGAGCTATTCTTTTTGAGACCCAATTGAGTCTGCCTCAAAGATGGAGTTTTTTCTTGACTCACACCACACCTTGATCTTATTTATTTATTTATTTTTTGCTTTCATGATCTTGGGTTGTAAACACTATGCACAATTTTTCCTTTGGCTCCTATATTTTTGTTAGGCTGTGAAATGTATTAATGTGTTACATGGTTATCTCTATGATCTTGCTCATGATTGGCACAACTTAATGGATTCCTTCTCATCATATGCTTCCGTTATGGCCCCATTAAAATAAATATTTTTTATGTTCGTTTGAGGCCTTCAGTAATCCATGAATTACTGGCCAGTTATGACCAAAACTTTTAGGGGCGCGTTCGAGTCATGACATGGACCGGGGATGTCGTGGTTGTGAGATAGAGGTTGCCGGGCACCGACTTCCTTTTTCATTTGTGTTGTTAGACATGTCGGGTTTTGATGTCATTTTAGGCATGAACTAGTTGTCTTTGTATCATGTTGTTAGTGACTGTTATTGTTAGAGAGTTACAGTGTGCACCTCGAGTGGTGACTGTTTTCATTTCCTGGGGGACCGAGCTGAAAAAGTCTTATCGCTAGTTTATGACCCTCGTGGTATGGGCGAGCTTAGTTGTCTTATTGTAACTCTCTTGGGTAATGAGAGTGATAGGGTATGAGCTGAATTGTCGAGGGTAGTTTGTGAATATCTGGATGTCTTTCCCAAGGATCTTACTAGTTTGCCACCCCACTGGGAGATCGAGTTTTCCATGGACTTAGTGCCTAGCACGACATCGATTTCCATGGCATTGTATAGGTTCACACCTACAGAATTACATGAGTTGAAGATTCAACTCCAAGAACTATTAGACAAGGGCTTCATTCGCCTTAGCACATCACCTTGGGGAGCACTAACTCTCTTTGCGAAGAAGAAGGATGGGTCTTTGCAGTTGTGTATTGATTACTGCAAATTGAATCAAGTTACCATTAAGAAGAAGTATTCGCTACCTAGAATAGATGACTTATTTGACCAACTTAGAGGGTCTTGTTGCTTTTCGAAGATAGACTTGAGGTCAGGATACCATCAATTGAGAGTTAGGGAGGAGGATATCCAGAAGATGACATTTCACACACGTTATGGCCATTATGAATTCCTAGTAATGCCATTCGGTTTAACCAATCCTCCAGCTTCCTTTATAGACTTGATGAACCTAGTCTTCGGTGAATTCTTAGACCCCTTTGTGCTCGTCTTTGTGGATGATATCTTGATATATTCAACCTCTAAGAAAGAACCCTAGAAAGACTTACGGATAGTGCTTGACTGCCTTAGGGTGCACCAATTGTATACTAAATTTGAGAAATGCGAGTTTTGGCTGACTGAAGTAAAGTTTTTAAGGTATGTTGTGTTGAGAGAAGGAGTAACTATAGATTCTTCTAATATAGATGCCGTGAAGAATGGGAATAACCTAAAAATATTTTTGAAATCTGGAATTTCTTGGGGCTAGTTAAGTATTATCGTCGTTTTGTAAGGGACTTCTCTAGACTAGCTACACCATTGACTAGGTTGACAAGGAAGGGTGTCAAATTTGTGTCGAACGAGTCTTTTGAGAAGTCATTCCAAGAACTTAAAACTAGGTTGACCACCACACTGGTTTTGATATTTCTGGAAAGGGGCTTGGGTTATACCGTTTATTGTGATGCGTCCCGAGATGGACTTGGTTGTATATTGATGCAAGAATGGAAGGTTGTGGCCTATGGTTCACGACAATTGAAAACTCATTAGAAAAACTACCTCACCCATGATTTAGAGTTAGCGGCTGTAATTTTTGCCTTGAAGATTTGGAGGCATTATTTGTATGTCTAGAACTTTGATGTTTTCTCCGATCATAAGAGTCTAAAATACTTGTTTTCTAAAAAGATTTGAATTTACGCCAATGAAGATTGATGCAACTTATGGAAGGTTATGACTTTGAGTTACATTGTCTTCTAGGGAAGGCCAATATTGTAGCCGATGCCATGAGTTGGAAATCTGTGAGTAGTGTGGCAAGTGTGGCCATTCGGGAATGTGATATGCTAGGTGATATCGGTGAGTTTGATTTGCATCTAAGCGAGTCTAGCTTGGGTGCTACCTTATTTACTTTGATTGCTCAACCTACATTGATTAATAGAGTCATAGAGGCACAGTAGGGTGACCGTGAGGTGGAGACAATTCGTGATAGGATCTCTAACGGGAAGGAAGAGAAGGGTTTAAACATCTACTCAGAATTGAGTGTGAAGTATCTAGATCATTTGTTTGCGCTAGAATCATGTAGAGAAGAGGTACTCCGAGAATTTCTTCACTCACACCTTGTGGTAAATTCGGGAGGCACTAAAACATATCATGATTTTAGTCACCAGTATTGTTGGAGGGTTACGAAGCAAGATGTCACTTCATTTGTTTCGAAATGCCTTACTTGCTAGCAAGTGAAGGCCGAACACCAAAAGTCAGTGGGTTTGCTACTACCCTTACCTGTAGCTGAGTGAAAATGGGAGGATGTTACCATAGACTTTGCAGTTGGGCTTCCTAGAATTTTGAAGGGCATGCTTAGAGCTTGTGTCCTTGATTTCAAGGGGTCTTGGGAGAGGCACTTACCGTTGATTGAGTTCGCCTATAACAATAGTTATGAGGCAAGTAGCGAGATGACATCGTTTGAGGCCTTGTATGGCCTACCTTGTAGATCATCAGTTTGTTGGGTCGAGATGGGTGATGCACCAATGTTGGGTCAAAAGATTGTTAGAGAGACGATCGAGAAAGTCGCTCTTATTCGAAAGAGGTTAGCTACAGCTCAAAGTCGATAGAAGAGTTATGCCAATAAGAGAAGAGAACCTCTATCTTTCGAGGTTGGTGACCATGTATTTCTTAAAATCTCACCAAGATGGGGTTTGATGAGATTTGGTAAGAGTGAAAAATTGTCTCCAAAGTTTATTGGACCTTTTGAGATTTTAGATCGGATTAGGGAAGTGGCATACTGTTTGGCCTTACTGCCACAGCTTTCTTGAGTTCACAACGTGTTATATGTATTTAAGCTTAGGAAGTATGAATCTGACCCTTCACATGTACTTGATTGGGTTGACTTGGAGGTAGACGAGGCTGCCTCATATGAAGAGCAACTGATTCAAATTTTAGATATCTGAGAACAAGTGTTAAGGGGCAAGACTATACCATTAGTGAAGGTGTTATGGAGACACCATGGGGTTGAGGAAGCAACTTGGGAACGGGTGGTAGAAGTCCGCTCCAAGTATCCAAATTTGTTTGAGAATGTTTAGTTTATTCTAGATTATAATTTTCTCTTGTGTTTGAGAATGAATCGTTGAAATTGTAAACCACTTGTTGCTATGATTGTTGTTGTCCTTTAAGCATGAGAACTATTGTAGGATTGTTACAATTGCTGTTGAACTTATGCTTTTGATCATCTACTTTTACTTAACCTCTTGTAACTTTTCTGAGTTAAAAATTGTGAGCTTTGAACACTGAAATTTTGGATTGCAAAATCAAACTTTGGGTTTCTAGGCAAAATCGCTTGTGCGGAATTGGGAACTGCTCGAGCGGATCAACACGAGGCTTTCTGAGTTTTTTGGGCGAAAAATCGCTTGAGCGGATTTTGGTGAAAAGTTTCTGGGCTTCTCTAGAACAATTCGGCCGTGGAGGCAATAAAATTCGCTTGTGCGGATTGGAATTCCGCTCGTGCAAAATTCAAACTGCTCGTGCGGATTTCGGCGCATTTGTCTTGAATTTCGCACCCTTTTCCTCAAAACTGATGCCAGAAACGTAATAGACACATATTTTCACTTATTTCTTTCTCTCTCTCTCTCTCTATACTCATCTTTTCTTTTCATTCTCTCTACAAACACACCCATATCCAAACTTCTCTCTGAGATTTAGCTCAAATCTTCAAGAAATTGAGAGGGCTTTTTATACCAAATCAAAGAGGGCGATTGTGATAATCCTGTTCCGTAATATGCTAATTGGTCCTTATTATAAATATGATTATGTGTTTGATATGATTTTGTGTGCCATTATATGAAAATATGTGGTTTTGAATTTCTATCTGTTCACTGTAGGAATATCTGTTTGATTGTCTGCTTTGAAAATTAAATTGAAGGCCTCATCGGCCACGGAACCCAAAATTGACTGTGCCTTTATGATTGGCGTAATTTTTAGAGCCTACGGTGAAATTTAATTAGAAATTGATTCGGATCAGATTAAATTGATTAAAATAATGACTTAGTGCTCAAATCATTTAATCTTAAAATAATATGACTAAGGGAGCTTCTTAAGGGCATTATACACCCAATTCTCCTTCTTGGTATTCATTTGGCTGATTTAACTCTAAGAAAAGGAGAGAGGGTCGCCTTAGAGAGAGGGAGAGCTCACAATTGAAGTTTGATCTTAAAAGCTTGGAAATTTTGAAGGCCAACTCTAAATTTTCTATAGATTAGAAGAGTTGAACCTCTAGGTAAGCATGTGAGCATGAATTCATGAGTATATGTTTGTAGATTTGTGTATTCAAGCTAGTTAAGTAATCAAGAGCAAGAATTAAAATGAAATTGAGTTGGTTTTGGTGATTTGGAGATCAATGGATGCATGCATGTGTGTAATTGCTTTGAATTTGTATAATTGAGCATGAAAGGTATGATCCATGTAAGATTTTGGTTAGAGTTCATGCTTGTGATCACCATTTGCACCATTTGAGTTGGTAATGAGAGTTATATCTCACATGTATGTACAATTTATAAGAATATGAGTTTGAATGTATGAGTTTGTTATGATGGAAATGAATTTGATGTGAATTGGGACATGCATGTGACTAAATTGTGAAATTGAGCTTCATAGTGTTATAATTTGGGGTTTATACCATGTTAGTACAAGTGTATTTGAAGTTTGAGCTATTACATGCAAGAAATGTTTGATGGAATGTCGAATTGGAGCTCAAGAACATGTTCTGGAAAACCCAGAAAATTTGATGTCCACTCGAGCGGGGAAACCTCTGCTCGAGCGTGAATTTTGTGCTCCCAGTATTTTTGCAGACTTGGATATTCGCTCGAGCGGGGAAGTTCACGCTCGAGCGGGGAGCTATGTAGACAGACCTTCAGCTCGAGTGCCAGACTTCACGCTTGAGCGTAATTTTGATGCATCAAGCACTTTTGCAAACCTCATGGGTCCGCTCGAGTGGGGAAGTCCACGCTCGAGCGAGGACCCTGTTTTTTGAAATTTTGAAAAGGCATTCTGAGTTTCGTTTTTCGTCCTCTTTCACTTCTAAGTACTCTTAGGAATGCATTGAGTATTGTAAATGAATTAAAGGGATAAGAATAAAGCCTAAAGAGGAATATATGAATTAAAGAACGGATTGAATTATTTGTGACCCGTATGTGTTATGTGATGTGTAGGGTCAAGCTCCAGGGCAAATCAACCAATCGATCACTATGAGTAATATCTTAACAGAGATATCTGAAATATGTTGTTGTCCAATTGCTTACTTCTATGTAAGTTTTATAAGTTCATTGATTCGATTGGCGGACAATGTTTGCTATACTGAATGAATGGGCCGGAGGCCGTTTTGACATGAATGAATGGGCCAGAGGCCGTTTTGACATGAATGAATGGGCCAGAGGTCCTTTTGACAAGAATGAATGGATGGGCCAAAGGCCGTTTTGACATGAATGAATGGGCTAGAGGCCGTTTTGACATAAATGAATGGGCCAGAGGCCGTTTTGACATAAATGAATGGATGGGCCAGCGGCCGTTTTGACATTAATGAATGGGTTAGAGGCCGTTTTGACATAAATGAATGGGCCAGAGGCCGTTTTGACAAAAATGAATGAATGGGCCAAATGCCGTTTTGACATGAATGAATGAATGGGCCAGAGGCCGTTTCGACATGAATAAGTGAACAGGCCAAAGGCCAGTTTGACATAAATGACAATATGAATTAGGCCCAAGGCCGTTTGAAGCATGTTGTTCTACGTACCATTTATATAACTCCTTTATTTGATATTATTCACTGGGCTTTCGCTCACACTCATTCATGTGTTTGTAGGTGAGCCAAGAGAAGTCCAACCCAGCCCTAGTGAAGTCTGTGAGGAACAACAAAGGTTTTGAAGAGTCAGCCCTCGTGTCTCATGCACGAGACCCGTCTTCGCCTTTCTGTCATTCTGTTTTATTTTGTCATGTGGGCAAAGTCTTTGAATATGTTGTATATAGTTTTCTTGGGTTGACTTAGACTTATATGATCCTATATGTACAAAACCTTGTGTAGTACATATTTTGTTGTGAGTTATTAATGTGCACATCTATGGTTTGCTATGATGTGCCATGTAAGCACAGCTCCATGGACAAAGTTTTAAACTGCTTTCGTTTGGCCATCATTAACTCTGTTAACATACTTTCGGTTTGGTTTGAGGCCGTAGGTAATCTCATGATTACTGGCCGGTTATGTCCTCAACCCATGGGGGCGGGTTCGGGTCGTGACAGCTATGAGGGCTACATTTATAACTGATTGGATTGAGTTTTTACCCACCTTGCGTTCTAGAGTTTTCTTCATCTTCATCTCCCAAGCTTGATGTAGGGATAGTCTTAGAGTTATATATATATATATATATATTTCCAAGATTATGCTTGTTTGAAGTATTTCTTACATGTTTGAGCTATAATTTTGGGTTTATGAACCCTAGATAATGTTAGAAGATGATTTTTATCTATTTTTTCCAAAACTTTTAAGAATGCAAGCTATGTTCTAAGGTGTGGGTGTTGTTTTGGAAAAATCTTTTTAAAAATGGGACAAAAACCTTGTTTTGATGGAAACCCTAGAATTTGAAAATTTTGGAAAAAAAAGTTGAGATATTGTGAAATTGATGCTTGATAATTTGTTATATGTGTAAATAATGGAGAAAATTTCTATAGGTGTATCCAATGAACACATTTCATGAGAAAATGAGAAATTATTGATTTGGGAAGCTTGATGAATAGCTTGTTGTTGTTGTTGTTTTGGAAAGACCAAATGCTAAAAAATGCATGAAGATTGATATTGTATTATTTTTTCTCTTGTAAGTGTATTATGATGTTACAATGACAAGAGATGTGGTAATTTGATCACAACAAAGAATTGTGTGGTGAAATTGAAAATGGACTATATTAATGCATTGTCTATTGTGCATCGCTATTCTATTTTGTCATGGTTGCAATTGATTTTGAATCTTACATTGGAAAAATATTGTTTTGAGAAAAGGAAATTGTTTGTGAAACAAGATCATTTTGAATTTGTTTGGGGTAAATATATTGGTAAGTTCGGATATGTGGTGCAGCTAGTATTGGTTACGTTGGCCTGAGTATTCATGGTGAAATAAAAGAAAACATGCATGGAGGAGGTACCACGTGCCTTCTGGTTAGCAACCGGTAAAGTGGAGATTGGTAGTGCTTGTTATGCCTACTTGCAGACACCAACCTAGGGATTACGTGAATTGTATTTACCACCTATTTGAACTACATTGAAATTATTGAATTGTTAAATTCTCAAATTGCATTGTACACAAAAGCTTAAAAAGATAGTGATATATGTTTTTGTACATGGCTTGACATATGCATTCATAGCAGGAGATTGTATAAAATGTATATATTTTGTTGAGATTTTTCTACTAGGCTTTGCGCTCACCCTATGGCATTTTGTGCAGGAAATGAGGTGGTGATCCCACCAAGTTAGAGGCGTGGAATATTTTTCAGAGCACAAGGCTCTCTTTTTGTTGTTATAATTATGTTTGACAAGCCAAGGGATTTACATATATGGGTTCAATAAACCATTTTTGTGTAATCGGGCTTAAGCCTTAGAATTTGTAGCCCTTGAGGGCACTAATTTGTACTTGACTTATTGTGCCACATGCAATAGATTCATATTCTAGGAATGTTGAATATATACTCACATGCGGAATTTTTTTTTGTAAATCTCTTGATGTTTAATGAATACAAATGTTAGAGATTTGATGATGATATTAATGTTGAAACTTTATTTCCGTTTACATTAAGCATTGGAAGTTATTGATTTGGAAACAAGATGATGTAATGGGAAGTCTTTGAGTCTATACTGTATTTTTTCTTTAAGGCGTTACAAAATTCTTTGAAAACAAATTTTTTTTCATGGATTTTATGGCATGATTTAAAGTTTATGAATTTGAATTTGGGTTCCATCTTTACATGCATCATAGATTTTCAAAGGTTTTGAGGATTTGATTTCATGATTTAAGGGAAGAAGAATAAAGTTTTGAAAAATCATAAGTTCATGAACATTTTGGGTTTAATTTTGAAATTAAAGGAGATTTAATGTAAATGTTTTGAAATTGATCATGTTTTCTTGAATGCCAAAGAAATTACATGTTTTTGGTGATGTGCATAAACCTGAAAGTCTTGGAATTGCATTTTGGAAGCCATTTTCACAGATTTTGGAAAATCGAATTTTTGTAGACCGCCCGAGTGGTCTTGTTACTGTTCGAGTGAACAATGAGAACAACTAGTAAATGTTTTTGTATATCAAAAATAATGTGAACCCCCCACGTTCACCGCTTAAGCGTTGAAGGAACTGCTTGAGCGGTCACCCTGTTTCAGCCAGATTTTGAATTTTTCCTTTTGTTCAGATTTTCTTTGTTTTCATTTTCCGAGCATCTTTAAGCATGAGTTAGGGCTTATTAAGGATTATTAAGCTAGAAATCAACATGAGTCAATTTGTTAAGAAATGAAAGCCATAATTTAATTAAGTGTTATGTGTTATCATTGTGTGTATGTGCATTTGTAGGTTGAATCAACGTAAGGCGTTATCGGAGTCAAGTCCCCCATGAGTAATATTTTTGTAAAGGTATTTTCGTAAAGTATTTTTCAAAATGCTCTGATGTGATAAGCTTTCTGAAATTATATTTCGTTTTGAATGGATAAGCTTTGCTTTTGATTATCTATTGTGGCATCTTTTAGTTAGTCCCAATAATAGAAGATGTTATTATGTCTTAGTTTCAGAGATCTCTGTTAGATTCAACCCAATGGGGTTGTTAGCTCTGTTATGGACCCGAGTGGTCAATGTGCTTAGTTCTAATGGATGTACCACATATGTGTAATTCAATAAAGATTCGTTACGTATTTTTGAAATGTGTTATGATATGATTTGAAAATGTTTTAAGAATGTTGGTACTCATTCATTAACACATTTACATTGATGTTACTTATTAGGCTTTAGTTCACCCCCATTTCCCTATATGTATGTAGGTATTTAGCAAGAATATCAAGTTTAGAGTTTTTCCTATGTCAACCTTTATGAAGCTCTTGGAAGATGTCGCTTTGAGCCGAGGCTCTTATTTGCCTCCTTTGGAAAGTCATTTGAAAAGTCAAGACTTGTCAGTTTGTAAATATGAATGTTACTTGATGTAATTAATGTTATGTGTATGTAATTATATATGTGTGTGTGTGCTTGTTATGTCATTTACACACTGCTCAATGGACTAAATTATTTTTGTTGCTTTCGTTTCAGGCCCCATTATAATTAAATATTTTGTTATTTGTTAAGAAGGTCGTAGGTAATCTATGATTATTGAACGGTCACCACTCTAACTTCTAAGGACTGGTTGGGGTCGTGATAGACTCCATCTCCAATATCCCACCTAGTTCGTTGTTTGATTGAAAATTGTAGACCGGATTAATCGTCTGATCGGATTATTAGTCCTCCATATGTGGGACTATCTTGTCCTAGGGAGAGGGCTGAGATACAAAAGTGTTCAACTAACCCTCCTTTGAATTAGCTAATAAAATGATAATTTTGTCCTTGAAGTATTTAGGCTATGTTTAGTTTAGTTTGGTTTTTAGAAACTTGTTCCATTACTTCTTTTTTTTTTTCCTAAAAAACTAAAAGTTAGTTTTGTGAAAAAAAATAAAAAATAAAAAATAATTTTTAAAAATTCAAAAATATATTTTTGATATTTATTTTTGTCAAACTAGTTTCTATTTTTTTTAAAAAAATAAATATTTCCTTCTAATATGGTCTTAGTAAAATAAAATAAAATTAAAAAACTTCAATTAAAAAATAAAATAAATTTATTTAATTTTGCTTAATGTTATATTTATTTATTTTTTTGGAAATTTTAGCCAAAAAATAAAATAAAATTTACAAGTCATATTTAATATTGTTATTATTTACTAAACAATTCAAAAGGGCAAAATAGTCTTTTGAGCATTTATCATTCCACGTAATATCTCAAATTAACATAGGATTTAATAGGATAACATTTTCGGACATCTAATCTCATGACTAAACAAATACATATCATTCATAACCAAATAATCTATGGACTATGTATCTTCAAATTAACAGCCCGATAGATTACAAGATCATTTATCCAGTCCATCTAAACAAACATGACTTTAGTATCTTTGAAGTCCACACTTGCACTATAGTGTTAAATTTAAAACAAAAGTAATTTCTCTGTGTTCACTATGTTGAGAACAATAAAATTTCACTCTGTGTTCACTATGTTAAGAACAATAAAATTTCACTGAGTTAAGCAGTGAAATTTCAAACTGTTAGCCTTAGATTTATAAATTGGAACTCAATTTTTTCAATTGGCCTTCAAGTTTGCATTTTGAGCCATTTTTTTGACAATTTCACATTTTTTTTCATCATCATTTGAAAATTTCAAATTGTTGAACATAGTGAATGAAATTTCATTGATTAAATTCATGAAGATAATGACAATTTATGTTTTTTGCCCATAGTTTTATTCATTTTATGTTTTAAAAAATTTACTTGTTGAAAGTATTAATAGAGAAAATTTGACTAATTGAATTTTAGAAAAATTTCAACACAATGAAATTTGAAATTTAACAATTTGGAGCCCTCGCTTTGAAAGTAGCTACTCAATTTTTGCTATTAGACTTCAATTTTTCATTTTTAATCATTAATTAAAAATTTCAATGTGTTTTCATTGTGTCGAGATTTTAGTGAAATTTTACTTTGCTGAAAAAATTGTTAGAGAGTTGCCAGAATTTGTTTTAAAGAGTTTTTGGAAAAAAATCACTTAGTGACTGGTGGGGGACATAAAAAAAAATAGTTAAGTGAAAAATGATGACTGAAGGTAGTTTGTGGAGGTTAAAAATGGTGACGGATGTTGTAGAGGCAAATAAGAGTAGTTTTGTCTAAAAGACTTCGGTGTCCTCAAGGTAGGATGTATTTTTAGTTGAACTCAAATTTGTAGAAACTATATTGACTAGGATCTAGAAAAAGAACAAAAACAAATAAAAAATCAGCATATTACATGATATGAGACAATGGTATAGTTGGAATTTTCTTTTTAAAAGCAAAGTCAAAGAGAGAGAATTCCTCATTATCCAGGTTGTCCCACCAGAGCAGTCAATCTTGTAAGGTAAAAAAAAAAAGAAAAAAAAAAAACTACTAGCAGCCAATATTGACTGGAAAAAGAAAAGAAAAAAAAAAAAAACTACTAGCAGCCAATATTGACTGGATATGCATCTCTTTTCTTCACACTTTTTTTTTGACACTTTGGTTTTATTGTTTAACTACTTATAGCAAGAGTTGATATTGACATCCAATCTAATTAACCAAGTGTGACACCTTTGATTGTTGAAGTTTTGAATTCAAGTCATTTCAAGGCTAGTGATGTTTCGTTATATCTCAAGATAGTTCATCCAGTTATGCTTCTGTGGTTTTTAATTATAATTTTAATGATGTACCTTAATGTAGTTTGAAGTGATTGTAGGGTCAAGTAGTGTTCGGTTATGATTCCTAATATTTGTTTTTTGCTATGAATCTAGCTGAGTTTAGTTATGACTCACAATAATATTAACTATGAATCAAATTAATAAATTTATATATTTAAAATCTGAGGACTAAAAATGATAATGTATATAATATGTACTTTTTTTAATGAGTATATACTATAGTCTAATCCATTGATTTGAAAAAGAGAAAATGATTATTATCTCTCTTGATTTACATAACAATAAGAAGTTATTTTTATTTTTATTTTTTTCTATTTATAAAAAAGACTACTCAATAATGAATTATGTATTTTTTAAATTGGTATGAGATTATTTGTAGAAGTTCAACTACTTACACAAGAAAAATAAACAATTAGAAGCATAATATACAGAAAAAAATTTCAATAATGTGTGGATGAAATCAATAACTCAACATAAAGCCTCCTAATTAAAAAGAATAATAAAATAATAAGTTACACTTGTTATCACATTTTAAATTATATTATGACCATCACGCTGAAAAATTAAAACATAAAAATGAAGTAATAATTAAAAAATTCAACAAAAATTGAGCATAGCTAACATATTTTGGCATCAAAGTCATCTTTTAGTCATCTTACTATTAAATAAAAATTGAGTTAAGTTGGATAATAATAAATCTTGCTAAAAGTTGAACATAATATTGCCTGAATTAAAATTCTGACTTCACCATAGTATGCACTATTCTAGTAATGAAATATGTTTAATTTGCCTGTGGTGGTTGAAATAATGAGAAGTTTTCTTACCTAAATGAATGCTTTCTTCAATGACAATGATATCCACTCCAAGACTTCATGTTGGTAAATTATAAACTTTTTTTGGTTATTGGAGGAAAGAGGAAGTCAAATCTGTGACCTCCTAATAAGATACTATACCAATATTTTTTAAGTTTATTTTTTCATTTGTTTATTATTATGTTCATAATAGATTAGGGAGTTGTTACTTAATGAGGACATGAAGAGGGGCCTCCAAAGCATTATATATATCTGAACTTCCTAGATTGAGAAGCAATCCTAATTCCTAAACCATTTAAATTTAAGGGAAATATTATATGTTATTAATTTTTTATATTTTTTTATCGCTTATGTGAATATTTATGCATTAGTTCTTTGTTTAGAAATTATCATTAAATAAATAATGTAAATGAATAATACCTTATCATACATTCTCGTAATATTGAAGAATAAAAAAAAATCCCAATATTATATTGTAGTATTCTAAATTTAACTATAATGTGGCTTACATTGTACACAACTTGAAATTCTCTATAATACGTGAAATGATCCATGAACAAGTCTTTTGTGCTTTTCGGTTTGAAAGTCAATTTAAAAATGATTGATGTGTTAAACGCATTTTAATAACAGTGCTAGAGTGAGATTTCTAACAAAAAGAGTTGTTCTATTTTAGGCTGAAAGTTAGTTTGAAACCAAATGGCACAGCAAAACTTAATTGGTTGACATGAAAAACACAACTTTTTTCTAAATTGAAAATTAAATGTGTTCTTTCTAAGTTATGGTTTTTTGTAATATTCTGGGTGAAACATCCACACGAGTAAATAAAAATAAGTAAAAAGTAATTCATGAAATAAAATATTTTTGTTTTGATGTGCATCATTTTTCCCTATAAATTATGAGACCATTTGTAAGTATCTTTGGCATTAAGAAGCACTTGTATGTAACAGATTGCTTTATTGAATGTAATGATTGTGATACCTATATGCCTCAAAGCGAGATTGTCGTTGTTCAAAAATTGAAGCTAAATTTTTTGACACAAATTACAAGTACTGCTCGATTGAATATTAAAGGGTATTTTGGGTTGCATTTTGATATCAATAGTCATTGTGAAATGTACATCATGCAATGATAATTAGCAACAACAAAAATGGAAAATTTCATCATCATATCTGATAGTTAATGAGATTTGAGGCATGACATTCACCCGACAATAACTATCATATTAATTCTCTTGGTGAGACACCACTAGCTATTTCTTCATGAAGATTCATGTTTGTATTTAAAGAATGATTTTGTGCATTAAAATGGTTTGGTTGAGACTAAAAGTATTCTTGAAGTCCAAGATTGGATGATCAATTGTGTGAAATCAACAAAATTTATCATAGAAAACACCTAATGAAAAATCTTTAATATTAAACCGTGCCTAGCTGTCATCATTTATTTCTCTCAAACTTTTTTTTGTTCTTTTTTTCTTTCTATATATGATATATCTTCCCTCCACAAACACTATTTCATTATTCTCTCCCCTGTAGTACATTGGTGAGGGTTCTATTGCTTGTAGCTATCAAATTCTCTATATCTTTTTTAACCAAGTTCGTTTTCAATCCATGTTTTGGATGAGAGAGTTCAGTTTTTATAGTTGTGGATCTATTCTAGGTTTGTCTTAGTAATTCAAATAGTTCAATTTGTAAGACTCGTCGAGAAAATCATCCATATCAAATATCAAGTTGATCGAATGGTAGTAATTACATGGTTGGTTTATATTTGTATGAAAAAAAATGGGCAATCTCTTTTTGAAATCATACTTTTGTTCATTTTTCAAAAGAAATGTGATTTGATTAAGTCGCTAATCATTCATGATCAACTTGATTTTTTTGTAGGAATTATCTGTTCAACAGGCCCTACTAATTGAATGGTCCGAATCATGAACACTCCGTTTATTTTGGCAGAAAACATTTTCGAACAAAAGATGTTTTCTAAAGATTTTGTTTTCAAAAAAATGTTTTCCGTAAAAAATATTTTCTTATATTTTGTGCATTATTGAGACTAATGTACTAAATAGTTGTACTAGTGGTGGTAGGGTGGTGGCGATAGGGTAGAGGTGGTGAGATGGTGGCAATGGTACTAGTGTGATGATAGTGATGATGATAGTGGAAGTAGTGGTTGTGTGTTAGAGGTGGTGGGGGTAGTGTGGGTAGTAGTGGTGGTAAAGATGATGGTGGTCAGAGAAGTGTGGTGACATTAACAAGACTTTAATCTGCAAAACGTTTTGGGTCTTCTAAAATAAAAGATATTTTATGTTTAAATAAGTTTATTTTCCTTTAACTTTCATACGCCCTGCCGCAAATATTGCCGAGTCTCAGGGACCCCCTAGATCGTGCCACCTCGACCCGGGTATAGGCTAGTTTAACCGAAGAGTGAAATTATCTCCACTCACCGTCCTCAGGATTGGATCCTTTGTTCGGACTCCATTACGCCCATGGTTCTGGTACGTAGATCCCGGAAAGCTCCGAGCCCGCAAGTGTTCTGGGACTCATTAACGGAGCAACTTCTAGATTGCGTCTGAATCCGTTCGAAGCCAAGTGTTTCGAACCTCTAGGTTCGTGGACCCGAACCCTTTCGAGTCCGAGTGCCTCGGATCTCTAGACTTGCTTAATCCCCTTTCGAGTTCGGGTCCGAGTAAGTCTTTAGGTTCGTGGATCCGAACCCTTTCGAGTCCGAGTACCTTGGATCTCTAGGCTTGCTTAATACCCTTTCGAGTCCGGGCTAGAGTAACTCTGTAGGTTCGTGGATCCGAACCCTTTCGAGGCTTAGAGCCATTTAGCCTGTTTGATGGCGATAAATCCGGGCCCACTAATATTAGACTTGCGATAAATTCGAACCCACTAATCTTGGGCTATTGGGCCTAATTAATTTAGCGGACTGAAATTAGCTCCTCTTACAAAGTTGAACATAATATTGCCTGAATTAAAATTCTGACTTCGCTATTGTATGCACTATTCTAGTAATGAAATATCTTTAATTTTCCTGTGGTGGTTGAAATAATGAGAAGTTTTCTTACCTAAATGAATGCTTTCTTCAATGACAATGATATCCACTCCAAGAATTCATGTTGGTTAATTATAAACTTTTTTTGGTTATTGGAGGAAAGAGGAAGTCAAATCTGTAACCTCCTACTGAGATACTATACCAATATTTTTTAAGTTTATTTTTTCATTTGTTTATTATTATGTTCATAATAGATTAGGGAGTTTTTACTTAATGAGGACATGAAGAGGGGCCTCCAAAGCATTATATATATCTGAACTTCCTAGATTGAGAAGCAATCCTAATTCCTAAACCATTTAAATTTAAGAGAAATATTATATGTTATTAATTTTTTATATTTTTTTATCGCTTATGTGAATATTTATGCATTAGTTCTTTGTTTAGAAATTATCATTAAATAAATAATGTAAATGAATAATACCTTATCATGCATTCTCGTAATATTGAAGAATAAAAAAAATCCCAATATTATATTGTAGTATTCTAAATTTAACTATAATGTGGCTTACATTGTACACAACTTGAAACTCTCTATAATACGTGAAATGATCCATGAACAAGTCTTTTGTGCTTTTCGGTTTGAAAGTCAATTTAAAAATGATTGATGTGTTAAACGCATTTTAATAACAGTGCTAGAGTGAGATTTCTAACAAAAAGAGTTGTTCTATTTCCGGCTCAAAGTTACTTTGAAACCAAATGGCACAACAAAACTTAATTGGTTGACATGAAAAACACAACTCTTTTCTAAATTGAAAATTAAATGTGTTCTTTCTAATTTATGGTTTTTTGTAAGTATCTTTGGCATTAAAAAGCACTTGTATGTAACAGATTGCTTTATTGAATGTAATGATTGTGATACCTATATGCCGCAAAGCGAGATTGTCGTTGTTCAGAAATTGAAGCTAAATTTTTTGACACAAATTACAAGTATTGCTCGATTGAATATTAAAGGGTATTTTGGGTTGCATTTTGATATCAATATTCATTGTGAAATGTACATCATGCAATGATAATTATCAACAAAAAAAATGCAAAATTTCATCATCATATTTGATAGTTAATGAGATTTGAGGCATGACATTCACGCGACAATAACTATCATATTAATTCTCTTGGTGAGACACCACTAGCTATTTCTTCATGAAGATTCATTTTTGTATTTAAAGAATGATTTTGTGCATTAAAATGGTTTGGTTGAGACTAAAAGTATTCTTGAAGTCCAAGATTGGATGATCAATTGTGTGAAATCAACAAAATTTATCATAGAAAACACCTAATGAAAAATCTTTAATATTAAACCGTGCCTAGCTGTCATCATTTATTTCTCTCAAACTTTTTTTTGTTCTTTTTTTCTTTCTATATAAGATATAACTTCCCTCCACAAACGCTATTTCATTATTCTCTCCCCTGCAGTACATTGGTGAGGGTTCTATTGCTTGAAGCTATCAAATTCTCTATATCTTTTTTAACCAAGTTCGTTTTCAATCCATGTTTTGGATGGGAGAGTTCAGTTTTTATAGTTGTGGATCTATTCTAGGTTCGTCTTAGTGATTCAAATAGTTCAATTTGTAAGATTCGTCGAGAAAATCATCCATATCAACTATCAAGTTGATCGAATGCTAGTAATTACATGGTTGGTTTATATTTGTATGAAAAAAAATGGACAATCTCTTTTTGAAATCATACTTTTGTTCATTTTTTCAAAAGAGAAATGTGATTTGATTAAGTTGTTAATCATTCATGATCAACTTGATTTTTTTGTAGGAATTATCTGTTCAACAGGCCCTACTAATTGAATGGTCCGAATCATGAACACTCTGTTTATTTTGGCAGAAAACATTTTTGAACAAAAGATGTTTTCTAAAGATTTTGTTTTCAAAAAATATTTTCCGTAAAAAATATTTTCTTATATTTTGTGCATTATTGAGACTAATGTACTAAATAGTTGTACTAGTGGTGGTAGGGTGGTGGCGATAGGGTAGAGGTGGTGAGATGGTGGCAATGGTACTAGTGTGATGATAGTGATGATGATAGTGGAAGTAGTGGTTGTGTGTTAGAGGTGGTGGGGGTAGTGTGGGTAGTAGTGGTGGTAAAGATGATGGTGGTCAGAGAAGTGTGGTGACATTAACAAGACTTTAATCTGCAAAACGTTTTGGGTCTTCTAAAATAAAAGATATTTTATGTTTAAATAAGTTTATTTTCCTTTAACTTTCATTTTGATTGTATCCACCATAAAAAATTCTGAAAAATATTTTTTGATGAAATAAAACATAGCGGAATTCAAATCTAGAAGTGTTAAATGTATATGTTTTGTTTTAATTTTTGTAGTATTATCTTCCTTTCTTATTTGTTCTGGTTTTATTTTTTTTCTATGTTTCTTCTTGTACAAACAACACTCCATCATCACTGACTATATAGATATTTCATTGTACATACATTTAGAATTCTTCTATTTCTCTCTCTTTTTTACTCTTTTTTGATATATCTGTGACAATGTAGTATCAGAACTGAGACGAAGCAATCGTTCATGGACATTGCGAATCGACTGAAGGAGATAGAGATAGAAATAGAGAACAAGGAAGAACAAATTAGGATACAAAAGAACATGCTGGGACAGCCAGAGAGGTTTCGAGTGCTGGGGCAGTCCTACGTCCCCAAAGAGAGACAAGATGGAATAAAGCAGACCATAAGCATCCTCAAAGAAGAGACAGAGAGATTGATGAAAGAGAAAAGAGACCTCATTGTCCAAGCTACCCAGCACAGTGATCATTCACCATAACACAAGAAACTACTAGTAGCATATATAGCATCTCAATTTGCTTTTATTAGAAAATAAAAAAGTACTCGAATATACCTCATGCGTAAAAAATGGTTACAATCGAAAATTTGCTTTACGAGATCTAACACCTCTGATTTCCGATGCAACATTCATATATATATATATATATACATAAAGGAGAGAAAGTTGTTGAGTTCATTGATTACACTTTCAATATAGATGCATATATAATATTTTGTTGTTATGCATGAGTGTGAACTTTGGTTTTAGCGCAAAATTCAGTTAAGTCTTATGATTTGGTCTTGAAGCACTTTACGTCTCCATCGCTCAAATATAGGCAGAAAATTTCATTATGATTTTGGATTAAATTGTAACTCTAATTCTATTAAATTGTAATTCTATCTAATTTTGCTTTTGTTTTGTTTTGTTTGTTTTTTTCTCTTCTATTATATATGCATAATTTCTAGCCTAAACAACGTTAATTTTTCATATTACCTCAATTAAATCACAAATAAATCTTAAATCTTTTATTCTAAATCCAAACTTTTTAAGTTAATATTCATTTAATTATATATTATACAAACAGTTACATACATATATATTTTAATAAACACATTATAATAATATAATCATATTAGTACCGTTTAGTAACACTTACGTTTTCAGTTTTCTACTTATATTTATAAAAATTTTAAAAACTCACATAAAAATTTGTTTGGTAAATTTTTGATTTATAAATCAGTGGTCTCAGTTTATAAATTTGGCCAAAAAATATAAACTCAAAAAATGTGTTTCCGTTTTGAGTTTTTTTTTTTTTTCTTCCTTCCTTATTTGTTCTAGTTTTTTTTGTTCTATGTTTCTTCTTGTACAAACAACACTCCATCACCATTGACTACACAGATCTTTCATTGTACATAAATTTAGAATTCTTCTATTTCTCTCTCTTTTTTACTCTTTTTTGATATATCTGTGACAATGTAGTATCAGAACTGAGACGAAGCAATCGTTCATGGACATTGCGAATCGACTGAAGGAGATAGAGATAGAAATAGAGAACAAGGAAGAACAAATTAGGGTACAAAAGAACATGCTGGGACAGCCAGAGAGATTTCGAGTGCTGGGGCAGTCCTACGTCCCCAAAGAGAGACAAGAAGGAATAAAGCAGACCATAAGCATCCTCAAAGAAGAGACAGAGAGATTGATGAAAGAGAAAAAAGACCTCATTGTCCAAGCTACCCAGCAAAGTGATCATCACCATAACACAAGAAACTACTAGTAGCATATATAGCATCTCAATTTTCTTTTATTATTAGAAAATAAAAAAGTATTCGAATATACCTCATGCGTAAAAAATGGTGTTACAATCGAAAATTTGCTTTACGAGATCTAACACCTCTGATTTCCGATGCAACATATATATATATATATATATACATAAAGGAGAGAAAGTTGTTGAGTTCATTGATTACACTTTCAATATAGATGCATATATAATATTTTGTTGTTATGCATGAGTGTGAACTTTGGTTTTAGCGCAAAATTCGGTTAACTCTTATGATTTGGTCTTGAAGCCCTTTACGTCTCCATCGCTCAAATATAGGCAGAAAATTCCATTATGATTTTGGATTAAATTGGAGCTCTAACTCTATTAAAAGTAGACGTCAAATGACAAAAATATCCCTCCAATCTTCTATCTAATTTTGCTTTTGTTTTGTTTTGTTGGTTTTTTTCTCTTCTATTATATATGCATAATTTCTAGCCTAAACAACATTAATTTTCCATATTACCTCAATTAAATCACAAATAAATCTTAAATTTTTTTATTCTAAATCCTAACTTTTTAAGTTAATATTCATTTAATTATATATTACACAAACAGTTACATAAATATATATTCAATAAACACATTATAATAATATAATCATATTGTAATACGTATATATATAATATATACATACACCTGATTTAGTGTTGTTGCACTTGAATAATGGCTAACATGAAAAAACAACACATTTTGTCAAATAATTATGAAAATTAACTCGGCGAAAGTCATGTTTTTAAAACAAACATGCTCAAGAATAATGAACAAACCACTGTTCATGAATTCAAAATTTTTAACATTTTTCAAAGTGGCAAAAAATATGAATTTTTATAGTCATTGTAGACGTCCTCGAACGCCCTGGGAGGAACGAATCCCCCGTTCCGTTCGATATTGGGCTCACTACAGTTCGGACTCTCAATTTGTAACGGTTCTAAATCTGAACCAAATAGTCCAAATCCAGCAAATCGTTTTGAGAAAATAGATTTTGAAAGAAGTGCCAAACATGGACTGCTTTGCCAGATACAGAGTCGCCACCTAAATATTTTATTTTTGGAAAATTTAGGAAACCCTGACTCGTTGCCTAAGGCCACGTGTCTGTCATCACCAAAGTTGCCTCGGCTTGGGAACTTGGGTACAATTGGGGAAGGTCACTTCGTGAGCACCCCCGCTCGCCCGATCAAAGATCGGCCTCTACTAACCATGATATCTATTTTTGAAAACATTATGCGTTCTTATTCCAGTTATTAGCCTAAATTTACTATGTGATGCGCACAGCATACACGTATAGACTGGATCGCCTGAATTGGAACAAAACATTTCATGTTTGTTTGTTTGAAAATGGTTTGATAGTGCTACCCGCAAGTAGGCTAAGACGTGGATTTGCCACCCTTAGGTGGGCTTAGAAAACATGATTTTGCCACTATCTAGTGGGCTTAAAACACACAGTGAATGAATTGTTCCAATCCAAATAACCCAACCTTCACCCACAAGCATTCAGGCAGTTATATCACATAAGCAATTAGCCTCATGGTAAGCATGCTATCATGGCAGTCACTCACACGCATGCAAGGATGCTAAAGCATAAAACTTACCGAGTACTCCAAGCCAAAACAGAAGCTAATTAGAAATCCATGCATGATCCTAATTATACGGAAATGCCTAATACAACACATGCAAAAATGCAACTATAGCAGGCTCGGCTATTCTAAACATGGCATATAAAATGCTACAGCTAACATGTATTCAACTTGGAATTGAAAATACAATGCAGTTAGTATGATGCGCCGAGCCCGGTGCATGCAAGACAGATGAATGAATGCAAACATGCTATCATACTGTACGCTAATTGAAATATGCCCTAATCTAACCATCATAAGCTGGTAAATAAAAGGGAGAAAGACGTGGGGTTGGAAGACATACATCACACACACGCACACTTATTACAATATTGCCCTCACGCGGAGGGTCCGAATAAATAATATACAGTCCCGAATGAATATTACAGTCCAAATATGTACAAAACCCTAATTAATTAACAAATTAAATTAGGAAAGCAATAAATTGGCATGCAAGCCAGGGACTGCCTTAACTCTGCTCCGGATGATGGATGATGCATGCTTGAGTTGCCTTGTGCGGAAATCCATTGCGATGCTCCAATTAGCCTCTGTTTGCAATTATTCTCGGGATGCGTGCCAAGCTTCAGAAGGCTGCTGATTTCTGATTTGCTGCAACAGAGAGCAACAAAGGGGCATGGCAAAGTATTTTCACATATGTATGCATGACTACTCTTCAGGGAGTGTAGTCCTCGATCCTCGTGCCACCAATCACGCATCTCGATGCATGATGGCCGAGGAGTCGATTTACACGACTCAATATGAAATGAATGCACATATGGACACAACAAGGCCTAGACTCCATCATGGATAATCCGGAGCGTCGGCGACCAAGAATTGAGACACGTTCTGTCACTCAGAGTATGAAACGTACCTCGTTTCCCGTGCTTGGGCTAATTCCTATCCCAAGCACAATGCAATATGCATGACATGCATGAATGCAACTAATATACAACCTAGCATGCACAATGCTATGAAATGGCGTACACAACGCACGATGTAACATGGCATACACGATGCTCTAACATACAACTTAGCATACGCAATGCTATGAAATGAAATGGCATACACAATGCATAATGGACTTACACCAACATGAGTGGACCTCAGCCACACTCACATAAGAGGCCATTAGATGAAAATGAGACACTCGAGATGTGTGCACACATGCACGCAAACCGAGAACCGACCCTGAGGCACCAAATGCCACTCTCACATGACATGGCAAGGCATGGAATATGGCATACTAGCATGCAAATTTCAGTAGCAAAATATGATGCAAAACAGCCCCAGAACATGGAAATATGGCGCCCGATACATAGAATGAGACCCGAAACATGAAGTTAGGTACATGGAATGGCCTATGGCTATGCAAAGCATGCATTATTTGAACATGAAGTGTGAAGACAGAATCAATATAGTCCCAAAAAAAGCATATTTATAGTTTTAAGCAAGGCCAAACAATGGACACAAATAGGACTAAGCTAGCATGCAAAAATGGCCCCGTAAGAGAGGTAATGAAGCAAGTAGCAGCTTCTGGCCCCAAACAATGAAGAGCCCTTCAACAAAGTTGAAGAGGGGCTCAAAAAAAGGTATTTTACAGTTTATGGCCGAGCCCAAAACAGTGCACAAGTAAGCTTAAAATACTATGCAAGAAATAGGCCTAAAAGAAGGTTTAAACACAAAGTGTAAAAAGGGAGCCTCAAAAAGAAAAATACGCTTCATCAAACATGAAGAGGGGGTCAAAATATGACTATTTTAAGTCCGGGTCGGAGCCCAAAAATACAAGCACAAGGGGCTAACAAAACATGCAAAAATAAGGCCAAAAGAGAGATAAATAGGCAAGTGACAAAAGGAAGTCTCAAACAGTGAAGAGCCCTTCAACAATGTTGAAGGAGGGATTAAAATAAGCCACTTAACAGTTTATAACCAAGCTCAAAACATTTTACAAATAGGCCTAAAATACAATGCAAGAAAGAGGCATACAAGAGAGGTAAAAAAACAAGTGTAAAAAGGAAGCCTCAAACAGGGAGAGGCCCTTAAACAAACATGAAAAAGAGCTCAAAATAATGCTATTTTCAGTTAGGGTCAGAGCCCAAATATGAAAGCAAGTATGGCTAATATATTGAGCAAAATAAGGCAAGAAAGAGGGAGGAGAAGACTTACCCTTGAAGACCAAATCTTTGACAACTCTTGGACTAAGTTTGGTGGCTCATTAGCTCTGGAAAACAGCTCCAAGTGGCTGGAATGGATGGTGGTGGTATGGTGCTAGGTGGTGGTGTAGAAATGGTGTAGGGTTTAGGAGATTTTGAGGGTTGGAGTGTAGAGAGAGAGAGAGATACAATGTGGGAGCCTCAAAGCAAATTTTGTAACCCTTCAGATGGGAGCTGGAGGTGCTGTTATATAGGCAAAAGAGGGGGGAAAAAGGGGGGGGGAAGGAATTCAAGTTTCCCCCCAAAAGTGCAGCCCCCCGGATACAAAATCTGGGGGGAAACAGAGGACATTTCTGTAAAGTACCTGGAGAGAGGATCATGGCCGGCCGGCTCTCCCCATGGCCGGCTGGCCAAGGGTCAAAAGGTTCAAGCAGTATTAGTGGCCGGCCACCCCAGATTGGTGGCCTCCCATGTGTGCACAACACAACCATGTGGTCAAAAACTGGAGAGAATGAACCAGGAGAGAGAAAAGGCCACTTTTAGGAGGGGTTCAAAAGGGTCACATAGAATTACTGGCTGGCCATGTGATATTGGCGGCCTCCCAAGTGTGTACAACACAAATATGTGGTTTAGGGCTGGAAAAAGTGGCCTTAGGGTGGTCAACATTGGCTTTCAAGTGAGAAAAACGGGCGACAGAGGGCGATGGAGGAATAAAACTGGTTGTCAGAACAATTACTGGCCTCCCACCCTTCTACGACCTTCCTAACAATGAAACAGAGGTCCTTGCCAAAAATGAACTCAAACCGATGCAAAATGGAGGTTCCGGGGCCGAAACGCGCAGCCCGAGGCCCCAAAAACTGACTGTTAGGCACCGGAAGTGGTGTTCGACCACGAAATTGGTTTTTCGGACTGCAGTGTCCTTCAAAATGGAGTAAATAAGATGCATGCCAAAAACCAAAGCAAACGGAGGTGGTTAAGCGGTCCCGAACCGAGGCACATGGCCAACGGCTCCGAAAAACCGGAAAGCGGACTCCAAACGGGAAAAATGGCGTACGACCACGAAACATAGCCTACGGCCACTGAGAGATGATCTACAAGACCTCTCCCTCCCTTCGGGAAGAGAAAACAGAGAAAAGGGAGCCTGGTTCGCAAACCGAGGCAAGACACGAAAGAGCCCGGAAGTCTGGAGGCAAGGCTCGCAGCCGAGACTCTGAAACTTCTGAACGAGCACAATGTGCAACATCACCCAGCGCTCAATCGGTGACGTCTGAGTCTTAAGGTTGGTCAAAAATGGGGTGTCTACAGTCATACTATACCATGATTTTTGTTGTTCGAAAGCCATTTTGAATTTGTAGATCACGTCAAACGTTGATTTGATGAAATGGCTAACAAATAATATTTCATTATTGCAATATATTAGGTCAAAAATATGGTTATTAGTTGATCCATAAAACTATCACCATTTGATTTTGTGGTTACCTTCGAAGCATGTCCCAAGACACTTCAAAACATGTTATTCATTGAAATATCATTTTATAGCCAATAATGGCTAGTTAAAATGCTAAACTAATTTCATAGTAATCCAACTCTTTGAATTTGGTTCGAAGAGATGTCGTGAGCACTTTCGAAGGACGACTTTGATCCTTTAGAAACATATGTGACTTTTGAAGGGTGGTTTATCATCAATAAACACATTTGAAATGTAATATGGGACGAGAAAACTTTAGAAATGTGTACCTCCCTTCAAATGTATGTAAAATGGAAATTAATTAATTGTTGAATAATGCCTATTTTTGGTATGATAATTTGTGGCTTTATTGATAACCATTTTTATAGCTATTTGTTACATGAAAATGTACAAGTATTCTACAAAAGGTGGTTCGAAGAACAACGGTTTTGATGTCTTCGAAGAATTAATAATTAGTTCGAAGCACAAAATTAATATTTTCATTAATTATGTGTGAACTGGAACATACAAAATTTGAATAACCATAATATTGGCCAAAAGCTGCTTCGAAGGCCCTTTTGCGATAATTTTGTAAGCTTCGAACACTCCATCTTGCATTAACAACTTCGAAGAAACAATAATGGTGGTTGTGAACCTTCGAAACTCTGCCGAGTATTTCCAAGGATGTAATTCGTCATTGTCGGCACTTTCGACCTTCAAAGGATGATTTCGGTCCTCTATATCACCTTTGAAGCTTGTTACTAGTCCATAATAGCTAGCATATATAACAACTTGTTAAGGTGAATCATGTTTGAATATTGGCTTTGCCTTGAAAATATGAGGTTCTGAATGATTCTAAGTGCAAACAATATCAACCTACTTCAAAATGTTCCAAATTTTCTAAGTGTTTGAAGTACGAGTAAATTAAAATTGTTTAATTTCCTTCAACAGATTGATACCGATTCGAAGTACATATATAATACCCCTTCAAGGCATATATATATATATATATATAATTCGAGACATCTATTCATAATTTCATACTCATTCAAAACACTTTATTGGTGCTATTATATCATTCGAAGTATTTTGTTAATATTATTCGAAGCACTTTATTACTTATATTAGTCATGTATTTGGTTCGGCCCTTCAAAATTCAAGTAAACATCATTTTTAAGGGTCGCGAGGGGTAATATTGGCACCATAAATCTGTAATTTTTATTATTATTTATTATTTATATAATTGCAGGACATGTGGCATCCTCCTACTCATTTGGATGTTATGAGAAGTTATGAAATATGAAAAGATGATGGAGAATAAAGTGGAGAACATGGAGCATGAAGTGGAGGTTGAAGGAAGTTATGAAAGATCATATAGTATGAAATGGAGGAGGTGGAAAAGTGGGTAGTTTTAGATAATTTTTTTTACAAATGTTTGCCTATAAATAGCCATGAATAAATTGTAAAGGATCCACCAACTCAAATCAAAGACAATTAATTTCTATTTTTCTTGCCATTTATATTTCCTGCATTTTATTTTACACACTTCCTTTTTGAAGCATTTATTTTCAACACTTCATTTTCGAAGAATTTTATGCACTTCCTTTTCAAAGCATAGGAATAGAGGTAAGTAATTGTTACTTTGATTGTTCACTCAATTACCCCGATTGTTCACTCAATCGTCTTTCTCCATCTCTCTTATTCTTCTTTTAATTTTTCCTTTCTCTACACTTGGCAATTTTGAAGTCCTCTTTGCTGAGGCAAAAGAACCATTAATGTAATCATTTGATAATTGGCTTGAAATTAATCTGTAAGGATTTTTCAATCCTTACTGGCATGCTCGCATTTATGATATTTTTCTTCGTAGGAAAAAATAAGCCAACAATACCAAAATCATTCATGAATTTACCTTTCTCTATATTCAAATTGATGTCGAACTGAATCGGATCTAGCAAAATTGCCCTTTGAAGAAGGACCATATTGCAATATATATAATATATACATACATAATGATGCAAAACCATACAGAATGAAAGATGAAAGTGATAATCAAGTGCTGAGACAACCAAAACAAAGCGATCAAGGGATATAGGCCATTGACAATGGTGAAGAATGTAAGAGGAAGCAGATGATGGTTAGAAAGGCGAGAGGAGGCGGCGACGAAAGTGGTCGAGGAGAGGAGAAGAGGCGACGACGGTGATCAGGGATAGGAGAAAAGGCAAGGCCAAAAACTGTGGGATGCCTTTGGAGTTACCAAGCATGCCCAATAGTTTAGACTCCCAATCTCTGATCTGATATCACTAATGCAATGTGAAAAGAAAATGAGAGTCCAGATCCGATACCTTTTATAGAAAATTTATTTTGTTACAAAACATTTGCTAGAAATGGATTATATTATCAGATTTTAGAGTCGCCACCTAATCTTTTGGGAAAATTAGAAAAACTGTGACTGTGCCGAAGGCCACTGTCCATCATAACCAAAGTGTCTCAACTCACTTAGGTATGAGGAAGAAAGTCATTAATTAAGCACCTCGCTCATCCGATCAAACAATAGGCCTCTACTAAGTCATAATGTGGTTTTTATAATCGATATATGTTCATATTCTGATTATTATTAATGCTAACATTACTATCTGAGGCAATCAAATATAGACTGTGTCATTGATTTTGGTTATGCTTTGATTTCATGTTTTTTTTTTTTTAAAAAAAAAAACTTTTTTGTACAAACTCTGAAGCATAAGAATCAATTATATTCCAACATAAGCAACACAACCTTCATCCACTGGCATTCATACATATATTTCAATTAAGCATTTAGCCTCATAATATAATAATGAACTTGGTGGAGGACATGTACATAATATGCTAAAGCAAAGAAATACTCACCTAATACTCCGAGATGAGTCAAAAGAATAGTATAGAATATGTATGATCCTATATATAAGTAATTAATGCAACACATACATGACATATATCTATAGGTCTGGATACTAAGATATGGCATGGATATCATCTCAAGGCATGTGGTGGCACACATATTTAACTTAGAAATGATAAACTCCACAAATGCAAATAAGCTAGACCAAAATGCATGAAAAATGGATGCAATACATGAGTGTGATAAACAAGATGTGATGCTATACATAAAGCTTGTAAATAAAATAGTTAAAAAGACGTGTGGTTGGAAGTTTATTAAAACAATTTGAATGAAAAAGAGGAAATGAGAGAATAAGAAAGAGAGAGAGGGAGAGAGAGAGAGAGAGAGAGAGAGAGAGAGAGA
>NW_021027594.1:1015981-1057339 GCF_004153795.1 Camellia sinensis | reverse complement strand
AAGAGTTCAAAAGGTTCAAGCTTCCTCAAGAAGCTAAAATAAAGGTTCAAAGGGTTCAAGCTTCCTCAAGAAGCTAAAACAAAGGTTCAAAGGGTTCAAGCTTCCTCAAGAAGCTAAAACAAAGGTTCAAAGGGTTCAAGCTTCCTCAAGAAGCTAAAACAAAGGTTCAAAGGGTTCAAGCTTCCTCAAGAAGCTAAAACAAAGGTTCAAAGGGTTCAAGCTTCCTCAAGAAGCTAAAACAAAGGTTCAAAGGGTTCAAGCTTCCTCAAGAAGCTAAAACAAAGGTTCAAAGGGTTCAAGCTTCCTCAAGAAGCTAAAACAAAGGTTCAAAGGGTTCAAGCTTCCTCAAGAAGCTAAAACAAAGGTTCAAAGGGTTCAAGCTTCCTCAAGAAGCTAAAACAAAGGTTCAAAGGGTTCAAGCTTCCTCAAGAAGCTAAAACAAAGGTTCAAAGGGTTCAAGCTTCCTCAAGAAGCTAAAACAAAGGTTCAAAGGGTTCAAGCTTCCTCAAGAAGCTAAAACAAAGGTTCAAAGGGTTCAAGCTTCCTCAAGAAGCTAAAACAAAGGTTCAAAGGGTTCAAGCTTCCTCAAGAAGCTAAAACAAAGGTTCAAAGGGTTCAAGCTTCCTCAAGAAGCTAAAACAAAGGTTCAAAGGGTTCAAGCTTCCTCAAGAAGCTAAAACAAAGGTTCAAAGGGTTCAAGCTTCCTCAAGAAGCTAAAACAAAGGTTCAAAGGGTTCAAGCTTCCTCAAGAAGCTAAAACAAAGGTTCAAAGGGTTCAAGCTTCCTCAAGAAGCTAAAACAAAGGTTCAAAGGGTTCAAGCTTCCTCAAGAAGCTAAAACAAAGGTTCAAAGGGTTCAAGCTTCCTCAAGAAGCTAAAACAAAGGTTCAAAGGGTTCAAGCTTCCTCAAGAAGCTAAAACAAAGGTTCAAAGGGTTCAAGCTTCCTCAAGAAGCTAAAACAAAGGTTCAAAGGGTTCAAGCTTCCTCAAGAAGCTAAAACAAAGGTTCAAAAGGTTCAAGCTTCCTTAAGAAGCTAGAACAAGGGTTCAAAAGGGTCAAGCTTTTCTCAAGAAAAGGGCTCGGCCAGAAAAAGTGGCCGATTGACCAAAACAATGGTCGGCTGACCAAAAAGAGTGCTGACCGGCCATCACCAATGGCCGGTAGCAACAAAACAGGGCCGATGGCCTCAAGCCATGGCCGGTGAGGTGTGGGGATGGCCAACAAGCCATTCCCTGCCCTCAAAAGCAAAACAACAAGTGTTTGGTGCAAAACCAAACACAAAACAAGCAAGTTGAGAGATCCTAAGGCAAGGCGCGTCGCCGAGACCTCCGAGAACTCAAAACGAACACGAACATGGATGATCACCGGGTGTTCAAACGGTGACGTCCAAGTCTTGAGGACGGTAAAAAATAGGGTGTCTACAACTGCCTGTCGGTGCACTCGTGAAGCCATGAGAAATCCCCAAATAGAGATATCGGCTTGAATTTTCTTGAGCTGCTCCGGAACTAGCTCCTTTTCTAATTGCTCCTTCTTTTGTTTCTCGATCTCCCGATCCTTTCCTGATGGCTCTGCTTAATCTAGGTGTGACAGCTTAAAGTACCATCCACTTCGAGTGAGATGGTCTATCTCCTCAAAATACCATGTATTATCTAGGCTGCTGTCTCCTTAGTCTTCGTCAGTATGAGCCAGATGAAAATCATTGTCATCCCATCACTCGCCATCAGTCGCCGACAAACAGTTGTCCTGCTCTACCTGAATCATTTTTACAGTGCAAGTGTCCCTCTCAAGGCGACATGCAGTTGCGATTTTCTAGCTGTCTTCAATTCATTCGCTTTCAAACTATCCCAACGCAGCTTTCTATCTTGTGTCTGTCGTTCCCACAACACCCACGGCTTGGATGGATTTTCCCGCACAAGTGCTCTCTGGCAATTTTCCTTTCCCATCAGCCTCTCCGACTACCAAAACTATCTCAACTTTCGTTCCCTCTGTTTTACCCCCAGTTTCTTCTTTCTTATCTGGCTTATCACTCAGCCATCTAGCATTGTTAGTCAATCCATTCAGGTCAAACTACCCAATTTGTACCTCTCCTTAATCATGCTTGTCAAAGAACTGTAGGTTGTTCAAGTCTTTTTCTAAATAAGCCAAATCATCCAATCCCTACTTAGGTACATCCTCTTTGATAACATTAATGGAGAATGCATCAAGTAAAATGACATTTACTTTTGGATGGTTAGCCAACACTATATATCTATAGGGATCGTATCCTTCTTTTGGAAACTTCTCAATTTCTGTTACTAGTGCCTTTGTCATTTTTGCTTAGGTTTTGTCTTTTCCTTTATCCTCTTCTTTTCTTCATTCTCTATCACTGTCTCTCACTCTTCAAATTCTACCACCACAAGGCTTTTAGGTTCTAGCTGAGATTGAGGTGCATCCATTAGATTAGTGCTTTTAGGAATGTGAACCTCAGGGATCGGTGTAGTTTTAGTGAATTGGGTGGTATTTTGCACAGCCCTATATGCCATTACCAAGGTTCACTTCCTCTTCCTCATCCTCATTCTTAGAAACTGGTGATTAAAGAAAACCTCAAATCCGGGGAAATGCTCTTTTGTCTCAGGGTTAACCTATGGTTTAGGAAAATCACAGAAGGGAAAATTATCTTGCTCTTTGACGAAGTGCCCATTCAAGGTCCCTTGGATTGGTTTATGTTTTAGTTCATATTGCTTGCCAGCCCTCTTGACCTTAACCCTTTGTCTCAGCTCATTCTCTTTTTTCTTCCAATCTTCCTTCATGGGTTTGTATCCTAATCCAAATGAATGGCGATTATGGGTAAATTCTCATGCCATAGCAATACCTTTTCTACCACTCCTTTCCAGTTCCATCCTTCGGATATGCCCTAACTTGCTCATGAAGTAGATTGATTAAGCACTTAGGTAAATCCTTGATTCATAAACCATGATAGTTTGGACCAATTGGGTTTCAACCAAAGTGAATTTAGAAAGAAAAACATCTTCCTACCTGTGATTTATCTCTAATACCGGGTTGCAACCTCGAGCAGAAGGTGGATTGATAAGTTCCCAAAGACTGATCGATTCCTCTAAAGTGCGGGTATTTCACTAGTTGATGCATTGTATAGGAAACAACTTTCATTTGGTACAGCCATGGCCTGTCTAACAAAAAATTGAAAGTCATTGACATATCCATGACGTGGAACGCAGTTTCATGCTTAGATGGTCTTACCAAAATCTGTGATTTGATAGTACCCATAACCTCTTGGCTGGTGTTCTCATATGCCTGAATTAATTGATTTGTAGAAGGGAAGTCTGCTGGCTTCAACCCTATCGTATAAGCAGTACGTGAAAGGTACAAATTTTTGGCTGATTCGGTATCAATTAAGACCATAGGTACCCACTTTTTCCTGCATTCCAGAGACACATACAAAGGTTTGTTGTGCTCCGATCCTTCTAAGGGAAGTTCTTTATCCAAGAAAGTCATGGCTGGGATTAGCTTAGTAAGTGTAATCAATGATATCAATTGATCTGGTGTGGTATCGATTGATAACTTGGTTTTACGCAGTGCTGTGAGAATAGCCTGTCGGTGTTCTCATGATGCAATGAGCAATCCCTAGATCTAGATATTGGCTTGGATCTTCTTCAGTTTCTTCAAGATCAGATCTTTTTCTTTTTCTTTCTCTTTCTTTTTTCCTTTCCCTTTTTCCGCATCTTTTCCTAACGGCTTACCTTGATTTAGGTGTGAGGGCTTGAAAAAATGCCTGCTCCTAGTTAGGCGATCAATTTCCATAGAATACTAGGTGTCGTCCGACGCATTGATTCCCTAACCTTCATTAGTATGGGTGAGGTGTAGATTATTTCCTTCCCACCACTCTCATTCGTTTGTAGATAGACAGTCATCCGGCTCAACATGTATCATTCCTATACTGTAATCATCTCCTTTTGGCTAGCATGGGGACGTTGATCAGATTTCTACAAAGATCTCCCTTCTTCTTATGTATGCCCATGCCAAATTGGATCTCCATCTATCTTCTTCTGTTGTTGGCCCAATTAGTCCAGCTCTCTCTGGTTTAGGTACTACCCCTCTAAATTCTTCTCTTTTAACCCCTTCTAGCCTTCTTTTCCCAGTCTCTTCTGCTTTAGATTCTTCTGGTTTACTACTTTTCCCGAATTTACCACTTTTGCCTACCTTTCCCTTCCCTTTTGTTTTCCTACTGGCTCGTGCTTTCCTCCTTGTTTTCTTATCATCCCCCTCTATTTCTGAATCCCCGTCACTGCTTGTCCATCCATGAACACTATCCAAATTATTTGGTTCCACCATTCAATTTGTATATCTTCCAGGCTCTACTCTTCGAAAAAATGGAGGTTATTCAAGTCTTTTTCTAAATAAGCCAAATCATCCAATCCCTACTTAGGTACATCCTCTTTGATAACATTAATGGAGAATGCATCAAGTAAAATGACATTTACTTTTGGATGGTTAGCCAACACTATATATCTATAGGGATCGTATCCTTCTTTTGGAAACTTCTCAATTTCTGTTACTAGTGCCTTTGTCATTTTTGCTTAGGTTTTGTCTTTTCCTTTATCCTCTTCTTTTCTTCATTCTCTATCACTGTCTCTCACTCTTCAAATTCTACCACCACAAGGCTTTTAGGTTCTAGCTGAGATTGAGGTGCATCCATTAGATTAGTGCTTTTAGGAATGTGAACCTCAGGTTTGGGTAAGTGGGAAAGGGGTAATGTATATGCTGGGGTTAAAGGTGGGAGGCAACATATGGATAAGGTTAAGGCGGGGAGGCGGTGGTACTTGGTCGTGGGTCGGCAGTGGGTTAGTGGTGACATTTAGCCTTTGTGGTAGAGCGATGATTTTGCGATCTATGAGATCCCGAATTTCATGGCGGAGGAGAACACACCAATCGGTTTCATGGCCTTGTTGCGGGTGAAAAGAATAATATTTGGATGCATCATGCCTGGGTAGAAGAAGGTTAGGAAGAGGCTGAGTGTCAAGAAGGTTAAGTTGGCCCTTTTACTAACATTTTTAGGGCTTGGATTGGGGTCATATAGAATGGGTTAAAATTGTAGTTCAGGAATCGGTTTTGATTACAGTGTTGTGGGTTGGCATCGGCAAACGGATTGGTTGTTTTAACAGATGTGGTGACAGTACTCAATTCTGATGATTTTCCAGCTATGTTACTACTGCTAGTAACATTGGTTTCTTATGGGCTTTTTCTCATCCACAATGATCCCCTATTTCATAGCATCTTCAATCTGGACTCCTATTTTGTGCAAATCTTTGAAGGTGAAGAGTGCGAGTACTATAATTTTTTTGTAAAATCTAGCCTTGAAGATTCCTCACCACCATCCGGATCTAATCTTTTTCTGAGGGTTTGTTAGTCATCATGGTTGCCTTGGCCCTCTGCCTTGTTATGAATTTAACAAAGTTTTCCTTTGGTTCTTGGTGAGTTGCTTCTAAATCCCGAGTAGTTACTTCAATCTGTGTGTTATAAAAGTACTAAACAATGAATGTCTTAGCCAATTCTTCCCAACTTTGCTTCACTTTATCCTCCAACATAGCATACCAAGTGGCAGCAATTCCCGATAAAGTCCTCCCAAACAAAGACAATTTTTTAGAACGAGTCAGACCCATGGGTTTTAAAATATGTAAGAACAAGCGGATATGCACCATAGGGTCCCTTGATCCATCAAATCGATCAACATGTGGCATTTTGAATCTTTCTGATAATTTGATAGTTGCTTCAGTATACACATCCTCAACATTAGGAATAGAATTGATCCCTTGGGATTTCTTGAACAACTTCTCTAACTTGGCTATTTTTAGCACAGCCAAATCAAACTTAGCGATATCAAGGGGAAAGAGCCTTCGACTGGATGCGCTGGAGCTTTAATAACGGAAGCTTGGGCTTGCTCTTCTAGTTGGTCAAGTCCTGGAAAATGCTCGATTGGCGAAGGTGGGTCTGGAGCCAGATGATTAATTGGCAGCTGATGGGCGGCAATTGCCCCAGCTAGTTGTTGTATCTCGACAATAGTGTCACCTTGGGTGGCTACTGTGTCACTAATAGTATCCATGGACCCCTGTAGATTAGCGATCATTTCCACAAGATCTGGTGGATTCTAAGCCATTGCAAAGTCTAGAGAATGAATAGCCGGGGTACTGAGCAAAGGAAATTTGAGTGGTGATTGATGTAGGATTTGTGAAGAAGATCTGAAGGGTGACCGATGCGAACTTTGAACTAATTGTGCCTGTCTGATTCTTCTTCTAGATACTGATAGAAGTGACACTAACACTAGCTGGCCTTGAACTAGATTTGTAGTTTTGCAGAGGCTACCAGTATAAGTCTACAGGGTTTTAAGGATGTTAGAATTTTTCGAAGCTATGATGAATTAACTACTTAGCAAAAGAAAAACAAACAAAGAAAATAAAGCATACAACAAACACAAATCCAGCAGTGTTTCAGCTCACAACATATTTATCTGATATGAATGTTGTATATCAGATATGAATTCGGCAGCATTTCGGCTTAATCATTACATCTGTACCACTGACCACTATATACCCCATTGAATTGTTCTTAACCTAACCACTGATATATTTGAACCATTGATATGGAATAACGAACCCTGTATTGATCCTCATACATAGCACATAGCAAGTAAGGCAAACAAAACACCCCTATAGGGGCTTGGGTTACCCTGTCCTAGTTTTGGAGATGATCTAGGGCTTTACTATTCAATCAAATGGCATCACTGCATCTTAGACATGGGAAAGTATCACATCCTAATTGTGGAAGTTGCTATAACTTAATATATGCACTAGGTCAGTCTGGTCGAAAAAGATACCTCAACAAGACAGCGATATACCTACCCTACCCAATACCTATAAGTGAATGGAGGATTAAGCAGTACGTTGGTGATCCAGACCCAAGGCTTGTATTTCCACCATAATAGAGCCCATGTCTGGCAATCCGTACGGGATGTTAGATGGAAAATAAGATGACTTAGGCGCACCATGCATAAAATGCAATGAATATATATATATATATATATGAAAACAAAATCCACATCATGAAGTTTGAACCAAGTTCTCTTAATATCCCCAGCATAGTCGCCAAAAACTAAGGGATGCCTTTGAGGTTACCAAGTGAGCCCAATAGTTTAGACTCCCAATCTCCAATCTGATATCCCTAGTGCCATGTAAAAAATAGAAAATGAGAGTTTAGATCTGGTAACTTTTATAGAAAATCTATTTTGTTGCAAAAAATTGACAAAAACGGATTATATCACCAGATTTTAGAGTCGCCACCTAATCTTTTAGGGAAATTAGAGAACACGTGACTAATGCTAACGGCCACTATCCATCACAACCAATGTGTCTTAGCTCGGGAACTTAGGTATGAAGGGAAAAGGTCATTAATTGAGCACCCTGCTCACTCGATCAAACGACCGGCCTCTACTAAGTCATGATGTGGTTTTTATAATTGATATATATTCATATTCCTATTACTATCTGAGGTAATCAGATATAGACTGTGTCACTAATTTGGTTAAGCTTTGATTTCATGCATTTTTTCAAATACTTTTTTGTACAAACTCTGAAGCATACTAATCAAATACATTCCAACATAAGCAACACAACCTTCATTCATTAGCATTCATACTGATATTTCAATTAAGCATTTAGCCTCATGGTATAGCAATGAACTTGGTGGAGGACATATATACAATACGCTAAAGCGAAGAAATGCTTACCCAGTACTCTGAAATGAGTCGAAAGAATGGTTTAATATATACGTGATCCTATATACAAGTAATTAATGCAACACATACATGGCATGTAGCTATAGATCCAGATACTAAGATATGGCATGGATATCACTTAAGACATGGGATGGCGCATATATTCAACTTATAAATGATAAACTCTACAAATGTAAATGAGCTGGACCGAAATGCATGAAAAATGGATGCAATACATGAGCGTGATAAACAAGACGTACTACTAAATAAAAGGGTTAGAAAGACGTAGGTTGGAAGATTATTACAACAATTTGAATGAGAAAGGTGAGAGGGAAGAAGAAGAGTGAGAGAGAGAGAGAGAGAGAGAGAAAGAGAGAGATTATTACAATAATTGAATAAATAATAAAAGAAAGAAGAGGATTGGAGAAATTATTAAAACATTTGAATTGATCCAACCAAACTATTGCTGAATCTAACAAATCATATTAAATAAACCATCCACCAGCTCTAGAACCCCTCAGAAAAGTACTCTTCAGAAACTGTTTGTTCTGTTCATGGAAGGATCATCTGGGTAGACATAAAATGGGTTGATCGAATAGGAAACTAGCTGACCAAATTCTTCTTCTGGTCGAGACTTAGGTTAGTGCAGAAATTCCATAACAAAAGCTAAAGACATCTTTCGAGAGGTGCTCATTTCTTCTACCTCCTCCTCTCACAGGAATCGCTTAGGGAAGAGGTAGATGGCCCTCAACCCCTAACAATAGCATAAACAGATATATACAACATATATTTTGTAAGAAATCAACAATTAAGGGGGTCAAAACAAAAACCAACTCAAGCCTAAGAAATCGATGGGAACTACATCATCTCTTTGTGAATAAGGGCAGGTTAATACCCAAATCCATGCTATTAATTAGAAAGAGTAGATTAATGCAAATCATTTTGTAGTGGAAGCTTTGCTTTGAAAACAAGGAATTCATCAAAAATCCATTGAAAACTCTTATTCTATTCATGGAATAAGGGTGTTTCCATCCCTTTCCATGTTCACAAATGATTGAGAAGAGAGGGTTCAAGGCCTTTGACACAAAATCTCTTGTTTCGCTACCAAAATACTCAATAAAAGGGAAAATATAAATTTTTTAACATTAAATCCCAAGGATCATCCAAGCAATCTTATCAAACAACCCCTAGTACTCATTAACTTTGAGTAAAGAGTTAAGACACATGGATCAAAGTACTTAGAAGATAGGATACGTGAAGAGAAAGTATGTCGCATTGAGAAAAACTACTCTACATATTAAACTTTTGAATGGATGGCTAATTTCTACTCCTAATCATATTCACAAGGTTCCAAAATAGGCAACAACAAGAAACTTTAGCTAGGGAAAGTAATAAGAGAAAGAAAGCTATCAACTCAATGGTTGGATGGCTAATTTTTACTCCTTCCACATCCATGAGGACTTGTTACATATTTACAACAGTTATATAACGAAGAACAAGGTCATAAATAAAGAAAAAGAGAAGAAAGATAATTAAAAGATCAATAATCTCACCTATTAAAGAGGATGGGCTTCTTTGTTTCACAAACCCTCTCTTGGTTCCCTCAAGTCCTTCTCGATGTGTTTTAAAATGTCCAAGAAACCTTACAAGAAGCTTAGGATTAGGCGTTAATGGTGTTTGATTGGTCAAAGTTAGAGAGTGGTAGGTAGGAGATGGATGAGAAAGGAAGAGAGGTCAAGAGGCTTGCGTTAGCCTTAGGAGATTTTTCCAACCCTTAGAAATGAGTTGCCAATCTCTATTTATAGAGTTTTGAGTGTAAATATCTAAGATATTTTATGGAAATTGTGTTGAACAAGCTGAAATTCCATAAAATGCTCTGTACCCAGACAATTCAGCTGGCCATTCCCTTTGATGTCCGGCCGAATGCACTTTTGACCGGCCATCATATGTTGTCTGGCCATTCAAAAAGTATATCGTTAGATTAACAAGGTAAGATTAGCCTGAATTGAGATAAGAAATAGGTATTTTAGAGGATTTCACCTCTTCCATTCATTCCCACTGTGTCTGTTGCTCTGTTTGTTTGAAAATGTGTGGTATTCTAGTTTGAGAAATAATGAACCTCGGAGCATATTGGTAATGTTTGGAATTTCACAACCAAACTCATTTTGAAATAGTCTCATTTGGTCGAAAATAATTTCGGCCAAAGCAGGTGTTGGGATGGTTTAAAGGTTGTATCTTAGACTCTTATTGAGGGATTCATAGGACTAGCACATCTCATTTTCATCATTGGGTATCCAAAAAAGAGCACCCAAGGCTTAAGACCGGTCAAAAATGTGGTGTCTACAGATGGTCAATTGTAAAAGGAGTGACGGGTTAGGGTTACAGTTTTTGGATCTGGGAATGAAAGAGGAAGAGGGTGGATTTGAAAATCAATGAGGAAGATGAGGTTATAATTGTCCTTTTCTATCTTAATTTCATTTTAATTTTTTTTTAAAATCGAAGTCCACTCTCAAATTTAGCGAGTGCATTACATACTCCGCTAGATTAGACGGAAAATGTGACGAGATTCAATTTATTCCAAAATGGTAAGGGGGTTTTCTACCTATATTTGAATGATATAGGGGTAAAGTGCTCTGAGCCCAAACCACCGTGGAGGGGCGCGGGGGGGAGGGGGGGTAAATTGAAATTTTCCCTTATTTTTAATTTAGGAAATTTGTATTCTAATGAGAATAACTTTAAATAATTATACTTTTTATGGAAGTATGGGTCGGTTTGTGTTCAGTGCAAGTAAAAGGCATGGCATGAGATATGACTCTCACATGCAAGTATTTATTTGTTATTTGGGAATGCACTAAATAAGTGCACTTATTTAGGTCACATCACTTCTCTACTCTTTTATACATCTTTTCGTAAAAAGTCAAAAAGTGCACTAAATAAGCAAACCCCTAACAACCCTTACATTTCAATGCAATTCTTTTGAGTTGATCCTATTGAAACATAATTTAATTTAATTCTTTTTTTAAATTTAATCACAACATATTTGCGGATTCACTTTGACTAATCGTCCCGATGCATGTATCCTACTATTTCACACATACCATGTGAGACCCCTAACTTTTGTAAATTCCTTAAAGGCCCTCACTTTTGGCTTATTTCAATGAAAAACCTCGATTCCTCGTTTACTTGCAATTTTAGCCCTAGAATCAAGAAAATATGTCCCGAACGGAACCATGTGACCTCTAATTGATCCTGATAACTTAGGAATCATTTCTAATATCCTAATACTAATTAATTAACTCCCTAATTATAGATTGATCACTCAAAACCTTAGATTTTGATTCTCATTATGTTCATTCAATTGATCGTCTTTTAATTAAAAAACGAGAAACCTAACCAAATTGTTTTGCCTAACCTTAATTTAATTAAGTTCTACACTTAAATAGATAATCTAAATCATGAATTAAGCCTTAGTCCCCATACTTTATTAGATCTACACTTTGATCCAAAATTCAAGTACTTATATATATATATATATGGTTCTACCATTTTCTTAAATAAGTAATTTTGTACGCAAAATATCTTTATATATATAGATTGTACACAAGAAAATAAATGAAAATCTCCCAAAATCCCTAGCACATGACCGGCCTAACCCTAGGTGTAGATATAGTGTCCTTTTTGCAAACATAATCCATGGATTTACGGAAGCTTTTGACCATAGTACCCACAAATCTAACAACCTTGTCTTGTACTTGTAACTAGCCTAATTTTAATTAAAGCATAACCCTAACTAGAACATGTTTAAGCACACAATTAGGACCCTAATCACCACTCATTCCATTGCATTTCAACTAAATCCAAAGGCTATTCAATTCAATTGGAACTAAGAGCATTTTAGACTTTTCACACCAAATTTCCTATAAATACACCACCTTTCTCAATACTTTTGCACATCCAACACGCACATACACACACATTTCAACATAGAGAGGGAGAGAGCTTTGGTGGTGAAGGAGGAAAAAGAAAGGAATTCTTGAACACACGCTCCACTAAGCATTCAGGTAAGCCACAACCCTCTCTTTTATTTTCTCATTCAAATAAATGATCTTAGAGGTTTAAAGTAACAATTTCAGATGTGTATTCATAGTGTTCTTGTGTTTGAATAGAATAATTAGAGCTTTGTTTCTTTACTTACTTACTTTTATTTTCACTTTACTAAAAAAAAGCACATTTTGCGACCACTATAAACTGTTGCAAATAATAAAAAATAGTCGCAAAAGACCTTTTGCGACGGTCCATGCGACGACAAATAGGGCTCGCGAATGTGGAGATGGCAAATACTTTTTGTGACGGCAAAGCAACGGTCACAAATTATTCACAACCACCTAAACTACTTATGGTGGATGCTATTTTGCCGTCACAAAAAACAAGGAAAACTAACATGATTTTTGGCGACCATCTTGTTACTGTCGCCAAAAAAAAAAAGTGTAACGTTAAGCACTCTACGAATAACAATGACAAGAATTTAGATAGTATAACATTGTAATTTAATCAAGCATTCCATTTGAGTCTCGAATTTGGAGCCATATGCGAAAGTTATTACAACTAAAAACTTGGGAAAAGTTCTTTTATGAAAAAAATACAATCTAGATAGAATGCTAGTAAAGTCAAAATCTACAATGCTGGTGTTCACCACTGCACAAGGTACCGGTCGAGTTCCAATTTGTTACCATGGAGATATATGTTCCTCAAATCCAAGCTTGCACCTGATCAATACACATTATGAGGGGGAATAGATCAAAACACTAGTATCCAATTTCTAGATCTTTCTTTAGATATAAAACCTCAAGCAGAGTAGAGAAAAGGCAGAGATTGCAAAGAAATAATGAAAACTTAATAAACATTGCAAAGAAATTATGAAAATCAAAATAGACAGCCAGAACACAACCCAGGTGCCATTTACAATTTCAATATATATATACACCTATAAAATAACTACCAATTTTTATCCTGAATTCAGGATTCTTGCGCATGTCATTCTACAGCAATAATATCAATATCAATATATTTTTTAAGCACTAAATGTTGAGCATATTATAATGAACATCTTAAACTACTATATTGATAAAACTCAACCCAATACTCCCAAAACATACCTGCCCACATATACCTAAATCAACCCATAACAACCAGTCCAAATATCAATTCAAAAAATCCGACCCAACTTTAAAAAATGCAAGCTGATTGAGCCCAAACCACACCAGCAATAATAATATATATATTTTTGTTCTTCCCTTGAACTATATCAGTCATGAATTGCTATGATCCATATTATGCTCATCCTTCAAGTAAAGTTAGTCCAGTCAAAGTTCATAACAGATTTGATCTAATCCCAAATTGAATCCAAGACAGATTACGAGAACTTTCTAAAATTCAACAAGAAATCACTCCATAAAGTAGTCCAAAGAGTTACAAATTCGTAACTAGAACGCAAATATTAGGTTCACTGCAGCTTTTGACATTTAGAATGGCATGCTAGTTATATAAGAGGTTGAACAAGATTGTCATCAATGGTCACCCTCAAAGTACTAATGTGAGATATATTGTTCACTACACAACGCATTCTTACATTTTGGATAGTTGATGAACAAACACAAAAACAAACAACTGCTGAATCTTCAAGGAAGATTTCAAATGAGGTAACTCTTTTAAATCCATTCCCATATCCACAATACCACTCTAAGAAGTTCAGGCACAGTGTAACAACTTTCTTCCCCCTGTCACGCCCCAATTTTTAATTACTAGGAAACATTACCAAAGCCTGTAATTTAGGTCCATTTTTTATATATATATATATACAAATATCTATTACACTTGAGTAATAGGAATACAATGATGCATGTTCTTTCTCTCTCTCTCAATGAATATTACAATGACAACAATACATGTCAATCTCCTACTGTGCTACGAATAAATAAATACAAATACAAAATCCATTTCCTTTACATCTACTATGAAGTTATACAAAGGGACTCAAGAACTCCATAAATCTTCAATCAAATAATCCAAACTTTCTTCCTGTAAAAAGATAAAACAACAATGGGGTGAGCACTAATGCCCAGTAGGAATCTCATAGTTCTCAATCAATAACTAATACATAGATACAAATGATCATGCATGCAAGGTGATACCATATAGTAGGGTGACATTTTATAGTTTCAAAATATCGTAAGCAAAGTATCTTTTTCTCAAAAGACTATTTAAAACACTTTTAAGAAAAACCTTCCGCCATTAAAATCATCCCTTAACTTTAGAAAATCCATAGATCTTTGTGGAACAAACATATTTAAGAAACAACATCATCTAAAAGTTATTAACCAATTCCCAAAATATTTCTCATTTAATTTCCATTTTTAATGTTCCTCTTTTTCTTTCATTTTTCCTTTCTTCTCATTTTATTTGATTAGAACTTCATTACTTCAAGTTCAAGTCCCCTTCTTAATTTAATAACAATTCTCCTATACTCAATTCACTTCATTATTTACCCTCTTAAATTTCATCTCAAGATAACATAAGATTAATAAAACCTTTTCAATTCAACCTCTCCTTTATTTATAGAATAATACTCATAATTTACTTTTATTGCTATAACTAATTTATTAAGTTCACCATCACCAATCCATAATCCCCTTTCGCATTTTTGAGTTTCATTCTTTACAAATAATGTCTATGTATGTTTCCTCTTTATACCAAATTATACGTCAATTTGCAATTTCACAGATTCATCACAAGTCACAAATAACATCGTCAACTCAACACATTTGTCAATACATATCTCAACACAATCCACCTTTTGCCGACTTACTACGGCGGGATAACGGGCACCCAATTTATAACACTTTCCACCTTTCACCGGCTACTATACGACGGGAAGTAAACTCCCAAAAACCATTTTATCAAAAGCTACTTTCTTTCAAAAACCATATTTCTCCAAAAACTATTTGTCAATTGTTTTAAACCATCCCCCACATTTGCTGGCTACTATACGGCCGAATGTGGGCACCCAAAACATTTTAAAAAACCATCCATTTTTCCTCTTTTGCCAGCTACCATACGGCAAGATTATGTGGACACCCAAAAATCATTTTTCCACTTTCGCCAGCTACTATACGGCGGGATTGTGTGGACACCCAAAAGCATTTTCCCACAATCGTCTAGCGATAAGCCTAGACAGGGAAATTGGGCACCTTTAATCCAAAACAACCTCCACATTTGCCGGCTACTATACGGCGGGATGTGGACCCCCAAAAACCTTTTTCCAACTCCCTGCGCAGGTACCAACACAACACCACCCAACACAACTCAACCCAAACTCAATGCAACCCAACACAACTCAATCCAAACTCAACACACCCTACACAACTCAACTCAAACTCAACACACCCAACACAACTCAACTCAACACAATTCAACTTGATTCAAACACAATTCATCATAGTTCAACACAATTCAATTCAATATTACTCAATACAACTTAATTCAACATAAGTCAACACAACTTAATTCAACAACACTATTTGCAATTCAACATAATTCAAAATAAATTCTTGAATCCCACTTCAACATTCCATAACCAAGTTTATATCATCCATATCATTAACACATCTTTTTCCCCAAAGTCATTTCATATTGTAGCATGATTTACAATGCCCATAATAAAGATTCAATCGCTAATTTTTAACATAATTTTCAAACACTTCCAAAATTCAATTAAACTTGTATAAATATAATTCAATACCTCAATTTCATGATTATACTTTCAATTTGGGCAAAATCATTAATTATAATCATGAATCAACTTAGGGATTTTTAAGAAAAATCAAGAATTTCAAGAAAATTTCAAACTTCTTAAACCTTTACTTTTTATTCCAATTTTTCCATTGATTATACACCTAAGGTTCATAATCCATAATCTCAACCCAACAATAGAACCCCAACACTTCAAACCCTAAATCCCCAATTTCCATGATATAACTCTATATGCTCAAAATGTAGATTTTACATTTATATAATCAAAATATCACAAATCTATCTATTAATGCAAGCATTGAAGAAGGACTAGGACCCTTACCTCAAGATTGGAAGCTAAGAGTGAAGACTCATCTTCAAACTTCAATGAAATCTCCAAAATAATCAGTCAAAGTCTTGATCCTTGCTTGTTCTTCAACCTTGATGCAAGATCCATGATGGATTTGTTGGTAAGAATGGATGAAATCAAAGTTTTGGGGGCTAGGTTTTCGGACATGGAGGAGGGGAGAAGAAGAGAGCATGAAAAAGTAAAGTTTTTGGGCCAAAATATCACTTTATAATGTCTGTTAGCGACCTGGTCGCTCGAGCAAAGAAATCTTGTCTCGAGCGTGGAAAGAAGCTCTCAGGTTTTCTGAAAAACACACTCTTCGCTCGAGCGCAGAAAGTCTCGCTCGAGCGAGCATGCTTCTAGCACAGAAACTAAAAATTCGAATAGGTGTAACTTTCTCATTCGGACTCCGTTTTAGGTCGTTCTTGTATCTAAATTGAAGACCCGGAAACAAGCTTTCCAATGGTTCGAGCCTCACATTCAAATTCAAAGTATGGAAAGAGAAAATGGAAAAAGAGTGAAGGTTGGTCAAAAACTCAAACTCAAACTTGGGGCTTTTTATCTAATCTTACCTAAATACCTTTTTAAGGCTTCAATCAAGGTTCCAAACATCACCCAAGGGTCCTCAATTATAATATTTAAAGTTCACTTGCCAACCCATCAATATCAAGACTCCGAGAACCATACAAGTTTTAAGGTGACGGGTACCACTTTACGTCAATCCAATGTGAATTAAAATCCGAGTCATTACACCCCCCCTCCCCCGCTAGTTATTTCTTTCTCCCCCTTAATAATATAATTGAATGTGTTCTCATATGAGTTTTTTTACCAAACACATATGGTTTGAATTCTTATTTTTGAATCACAAATGGGTTCAACTTATTTTTCAAACCCATGTTATTTCATAAAGTATTTTCAAAACTTGACTTTAGGGTCATAGTCATGTTAACATGACTTCAAAGAATAATGTCGTAATTTAAAACATGAATTCTTAAAGTCAGAGTTTTGACTTCAGGAAACAACATACAAATCAAAACCATGAACGAAAACAATTTAAGAATGTATAGACAAATCACAAAGAAACAAACATTAAGTCCAAATACAAGCTTTCCATCCAAGATGTACTCTTGAGAAACCAAAAAGTGAATTATGTTGTAATACACTCAAACCATTGCTTTATTGTCATTGTGAGATCAAGTCAACATATCAGCCACAAATTATGTTGTGAAAACATTGTATATTTATTAAATGTTCTCCGCAATTAAAAGAAACTAACATTAATAGATGAGACAGAGAATAAATTGTCAAAGATTGACCAATTGATGAGGTATACAATAACAAAATATTTCAATGATGGAGTCCACTATTCTAGAATGTGTACCTTAAATCTTCTTCTTAGGTTCCTAGAAAAGTTGAATGCTATGTATGTGGGCTAAATCCAAGCTGACCGATTTTTATCCTGCCAAAAAAAATAGAGCAAGTCAATTTTCTACAAATTTATATCTATACTTTGGCATTCAAATAACAGTCCAAGCACATAACCCTATCAGACACCATACAAAAGCTAAATAAATTTGTATTTAATCACTACGTAGAGTTGTTAATATCATAATGTAGACACCCCATTTTTGATAGCCCTTAAGACTCGGGCGCCACCGATTGATCACCCAATGATGAATTGCTACTCTTGTCAAAAAGCTCAATTTCCTTAGTAGAAAGCCTCAGTTTTTAGCCTAAAAAACCTACAAACCTTGCATCACTTTTGGACCAAAAATAGTTCTTTTTTAAGCCTGACCACCCAAGGCCCTGCAAGCCACTTAGTGGCCGGCTGGTCAAAAATGAGTGTACGGCCGTCCCCTTAGTGGCCGATCGGCCACTTGTTCTGGAAAAATAGATATTTTCTTAACAGCTATGCTAGCTGTCTCTATAGGTGCATGCACTGCACCAGCTGTTTGTATACTAATATTTCCCTAACATAATTTTCTATATATACTTGACCCCCTCTCATAAAATTAGGTTAGAAAATTTTGGTGAAGCCAAATTCTTAAAAAAATATCTTTGTCTACCTTGCAACCTATACACATCTTGCCTAGCCTTCCTAAACCAAAATTTTTAGGACTCTTTGCTGAGGTTGTTGAGCTTGAATACTAGTTCTTGAGGGTGTGCAATTGTTGGTTTATAATGCAAGGGGTCACCTCTCTTCAAGAGGTATACATCCTAGCTATTTTGCACTACTTATTTCCTATCTTTTCTTTCTATTTTTCAACTGTGTTTATGGGCTGAAACTTGTCGCTTAAAGCCATTAAAGGTAGAGGGTGTAACGCCCTCAAAAAAAACATTAAACCCATCAAATATGACATTCGTTGATATAAGAAATAACTACATTCTTTTATTCATTAGAGTTTCATTACAAAAGTATTACATGTTAACAACAAAAGCAAATGCCCTATGGGCTTACAGCTTTCCAAGTTAACACTTGGTTACAACAAAAGAGTACTAACTCATTTACACATTAAGCCTTTGGCTTGAAATTACATGTAATACATCAAAATAAAACAACAAAAGTAGATCCGCCTCTAGCCTCCCAAGCTAAGTCCTTGGAGGTGGCATGCTACCTGTACCTGAAAATGATATTCCCATATAGGGTAAGCCACAGCCCAGTAGAAATACACTAAACCAACCATGAACAATGACTAAAAGATTAGCAATTGATAGATGGCCAACACTGATACATTCACATAAATCACAAATTTATGTCATACGACTTATGAGTCCAAGTTACTTTTCATTCTCCCTTTTTCAACAGATAAGCATGTGAGCTCTATCATCATCTCAACAGATATGTATAAAAACTATATCCCACATTCACGGATAAGCATATAAGCTATATCCACATTCTCAACAGATATGTATAACAACAATATCCACAGATAAGCATACAAGCTGTATCCACACTCTACAACAGATATGTATATCAACAATATCCAAAGATAAGCATATTATTGGACCCTTTAAACTTCTTCACTTTAGCCTTTCTCACTTCTTCACTTTCAACTTCTCACTTTGAGGTACATCCCCCATCTTCCCCTAAACCGCGGAGTACATCCCCCATCTCCTCCTCTACACATAACGTATACAAACACATTGGTTCTATATACAATTACACAATACATGCAGTTAATGTATTCTATCAACCGTCAAATCCCATGACACATTCCATTGATTAGTTTCCGTTTGCCTAATCATCATGCATTGTCTACAACAATCACAACTATCCTCCACCGATAACCCAAGCAATTATTTCTAAACAGAAAATAAATGCACAATGGATATTCAATCAACATTTCATTCCGGTGAGTGATAAACAATTCAACTACACCCTTTAACCCTTTGCATTCCCAATCTCTACAAATCTCATTTCATTTCCTCATTTCTCACAATTAATTATCCCAATTAATCAAACAATGTAACTAAGCCATTTTCCATAATTAACATTTCAACCCTTGGGTCCCATTTTCATCAATGATTCAACATTTATTCCATTCCTCTATGCCAAACATGCATCTAGGTTTATTATAAATAAAAGCTCAACTTTTATAAAATTACACAAAAGCCCCAAACTTTCACAAAATTACCAAACCAGCCCCAACATCTCAAAATACTAAAATTTAAAGACAAAATCCATAGAGAGGAGTAGGATATCCCTACCTCAAATTCGTAGCTCCAAGGGAGAAAAAGACAAAACCCAACGTGCTCCAAATCTCGAAATTTTCAAATTAAAAAGTAGCCCTCGACGATCAACAACCTTTTTGTAAAGGCCAAAGGTGAGCAAATCACTCCTACTAGATCAAAACCTAGAGAGAAGGTAGAGTTCTAGAGTGAGAGGCTCAACAATGGTGTTTTTGGAAAAGTAGGAGAGAGAAGAGAAAGTGAAAAAGTGATTTGAAAAGTCAAAACACGGAACTAAACCCAGTCGACCCGCTCGAGCGGCGAATACACACTCCCAGAACTGTTACAGAACCGGGCCATCGCTCGAGCTTCCAACTCCCCGCTCGAGCGACACTCACACAACCCCGCTCGAGCGGCCAATACCACGCTCGAGCGTCCAACACTGCATAGAAAATACTGGATGGGTGCAATTCCCGCTCCAGCGCCAAAACCCCCGCTCGAGCGGACAGGCAAAAATCTGGGCAACTAGTTTTGGTTTCTAAACTCAACCAACCTGTAACAAACCTGCCCAACACATCCTATAACTCAAATGCTAAGTAAAACGGATGTAAACAAGATAATAAACAACTACCAACATCCACGGACACATGTCCGGATCACTGTACAACAAGGGTAAACCCGGGATCGCTATAGAGGGGTTAATTACCCTTCTTTGTATCTTGTATTCCAAGCTTTTGCCCTTGTGTTTCCCATCTCTTCATCAAATTTTTTTGAGTTTTTTGCCACTGAATTTCAAAGGTTTTCAGAGGCTAAAAAATGTGGTTTTGAAGTCCCAAAAATGGTGGGGTTAGCCTCCCCTCCTTGTGCTTGTTTACTAGCTTCATGTTCTTAATATTTTAGCTAACTTTTTCAAGCTTTTGTCTTAGAATTTACTATTTCAACATAATTTAGGACTCTTTTTATGTGTTAGTTTCATTTATGCTTTTTATAGCATGCTTGTAGTGTAATGGTCCTCATAGGCTTGGTGTTTTAGGCATTAGACACTAACCTATTTGAGTTGATAGCATTTATTTAAGTGCTTTCCATACTTGTGTTCACCTTTAATCACCTCTGCACCCTCCCCCCTTTCTTGACCTTTTATTGCTTTGAGAAATGTTTCAAATGAGTGTTGTTTAAGCTTAAGAAAGAGACCTTGTCCTTAATGGTTTAATCTCTTCGGAGGTTCATTATCAAAGACATGACCTCTCTCTCATGCCCAAAACAACCCTTTGTTTGACACTCCTCTGCATTAGTGGACTTAATCATCATTTTGGACTAAATTGACTAATGAATGGAAAGTTAGGCCAAGTTTGGCATGTGCCCAAAAAGCCAAAAAGTTACTCAAAAAGTTAAAAAGTTATCACTATTTACCAAAAGTCAAAAAGTACAGCTGCACAACTCTCAATCCTAATTTTCTCCTACACACCAATTTATACAATTTTTTAATACATGTTTTTCCATAAAAAGTCAAAAAGTTAACCTAAACAACCATATTTTTTTCCTCAACTTTTTAGTCCAAAAAGTCAAAAAGTGTACTTATTTAGGACATCTCAAATAACCCCTTAATTAAAAGAGGTAATAAAATTAGACTAAGAGGTAACAAGATAGTAAAATGGTTTGGGGTTCAATCGGACGTTAATTGAATCTGTTGAGTTTTGAGCCATTTCATACTCTCTTGTGATGATAATGGTTCAAAACATCAAGTCAACCACTTCCCTTGATCAATATCATGATAGGGACAAGTTTTTGTTGGTCTTTTAGCTTCATTTATCAAGCTTTTGTCCCTTGCTTCATAGACCATCATACAATGAGTTTGCATCGATTGATGGTTTGCGAGTCAAGCCTACCCCTCCTTTGATCTGTTTGATGATAAGGAGAGGCATGATGGACAAACATCCCTTGAAAATACTCTGTTTGTGCTCTGTTTCTTGTCTGTTGTAGCAGGGCAGTACCAAACATTTGTGGCCGATCGACTAATTTACTGTACGGCCTACCACTTCTTTTGGCCGGTCGGCCATCTTTTTTAGCCAAGCGATGTCCTTTTTTCTGCAGAACAGAGTAGAGGCTAAGGTGAAAAACAGTGAATTTTTCTGACTACAAAAAGAAGTATTTTGGTAGCCAAATAGAGGGCATTTTCGGGTGGAAATTTGTGTACATGCATGAGTCATCCCTCATTTCTCAAGGCCCGTACTAGTTAATTGCTAGTTAATTAATTTGTATGGTAACTAACTAGTTAGTTGTGTTTGTAATAATTAGTTGAAATAGCTAGTTAATTTGTGCTGTAATTAATTACTTAGTTAGGATAACTAGTTATTTTTAGTGTTGTAATAATTAGCTAGGGCATTTATTCGGACCCTTTTGTAAGGGCAAAACATGTAATAATGTGTGGATGTCTTCCAATCCCCATTTCTTTCTCCCTTTTATTTACTCGCTTATGATGGATAGCTTAGAGTATCATATTTCATTTAGCATTTTCCATGATTTGCATCCATGTGTCTCGCATGCATAAAGTTCGGCTCATTATTCTAACAAACATTGTTGTTTGAATACTTCTTTGAAAACGTGTGTAAACCGCATGCTATCAAATTGATTCACATGTCATACTAGTAGCCGAGCTTATTAATTGCATGTTGTATATGTTACATTAGTCATTTTGCATTTGTAGGATCATGTATTCATTTTTCTAACAATTTTATTTCTTTTGGCCTGCCTTGGAGTACTAGGTGAGCATTTTTGCTTTAGCATATCGCATGCGTGTGATTGTTGCCATATCAAGCATGAATACCATGAGGCTAAGTGCTTAAGTCATATACCTGCTTTGAATACCTGTGGATGAAGCCTAATTGCTCAAATTAGGATGATTTGATTCATGTAGATATGAGATCACTTTTTCAAGTGGTGCATATTCAAAACACTTTTCAAACAAACATGAAAGCAAAGTGTTCTAATTTTTGCAAATTAGTCTATACTTGTGTGCATCACATACTAAATTAGCCTAAATAATCGGAACAAGAGCATATAATGTAAATAAAAATCACATCATAATTAGTAGAGGTCGATCTTTGGTCGGGCGAGTGGGGTGCTCAATTCATGACCTTCCACTCTCGTACCTAAGTTTCCGAGTCGAGACACTTTGGTGATAACGAATAAGTGGCCTCTGGCATAAGTCTCGAGTTTCCTAATTTTCTAGAAATATTTAGGTGGCGACTCTGTAATCTGGCAAAGCAATCCATTTTTGACATTTTGATTCAAAATCAATTTTCTAAAAAATTTGCCGGATTTGGACTCATTTGTGTTTATCTATTTCACATTACACTTGTGAAATCAGATTCAGAACCACAATAGTCCGAACTGTAGGGCTATCATATCCTAAAGGAGCACGAAAAGCAAGCTACACATAATGAAGCCTTATGTCATATATATGGGGAGTTTAAGAAATGGTAATGGAGGAGGCAATGCCACTGTTGCAGAGTTAGCAACACATTTTCAACTATTACCATCCATCATTCCAAGGTTATTACCCTTATGATCTTTTTACAATAACAAGAACTAAAATTTGACTATTAATCAACTGAATTTGAAGAAAAACACTAATTCTTAGTGAATTTTTTTCCTTTTTAATTTTTTTTATTTTATTTTGTGCAGTCAAGAGAGTGAGAGAGTATCTCTACTCAATTTTTACAGTCACGTATTTAAGGGGTTCTCTGCCATGCTTACAGAGAATGAAGCTTCCTTACTATCTGGTAAATCCTCTTCTGTGTTCTGTTCACATGAAGATGATTAGCTTAAATTAAATTAAATTAAATTACTTTTTTATTTTTTATTTTTACATGTGAAAATGAATATAATTTCTACTTGTGCAAAAAAAAAAAAGGTGTAAATTACACAAGAGTTTGTCTTATTTTCATCAGTAATTTGTTAGTTACGTACATGGAAAAATAATATTGTTATCGCTTTTGTACTAAAATGTGTATTTTACTTTGTTTATTTTTGTGTCTACACTATCTACATTAGTACTAATTGTTCAAATGAAGCGATGATAGAATTCAGGATAAAATGTTGTGAAAAGAAATGAACTAATAAAGTTAGAGAAGCACCTCATCTTTCTTTGAAGCTTGTTGCCCACTAGATGCATCCGACACCTACAATAGCAATTATAATCATAATAAATAACCAGTGTCTCTACTCACATATAATGCAGAAATCTGTTTGCGTAGAACTAACAAAGCCACAGAATCATCCCCATGAATCAAATACTCCAAAAAACTTTGTCTATAGACGAGAAACAATGCCGAAGCTCTTGTTTCATCCGTCAGCTCCTTAAGCCCATGAAGTGTGTCAATGCATGTATCCCAATTTGCATTCAGAATTTGAGATTCAAGCAATCCTAATTCCATAGATTTGTATAAAATACCTACTTTGATTCCAAGGGAGCTGTTGACTTTTTAAAACCCAAAGAATAAAGACATTGAATAATAATCCTTACAAATTCATGTTTCTTGATTAGGGCTTTAGGGCCAATTATTGTTGGCCTATTCTCCATTGATGCAGGACCTTTGGTAGCAAATATGGCCAAGAGGAGGACTCTTGCCTAATATTATTCCAAATATTCAAAAAGTCCCTAACTTTACAAGTAAGAAATGAATCAATAGTAACTTTTAGACCCAAAAGATTCCCACAAGCACAGAACTATAGAAATTATAACAGATTAGATAACAAAAATTGAAACCAATTACCCAAAAAACAACATGAAAAGGTTTTGGATCAAAAGCCCTACATCTCAAGTACCCAAAATTGGCAAATACCCTTTGCCTCAAACCCCCTCAAAATGATAACTACAAAAAAGAGCATAACAAGATAGGAAAAATTAACCTAAATACAACAAAACTCAAAATGATAATTGGAAAAAAGAACCAAGATACCTTTTTAAGGTGAAAATTTTGGCATAAAAAAAAAATCTCAAGGACACAATATTGTCTATTCGATTAAAAGATTATCAACAAAACTAGAATAAATCAACACAAAAATTCAGAATAAATCAACACAAAAATTTAGCAATTAGGCTTATCGATTATGTAAATCAACATAGAAACAAACATGCTAGATTACAAAGAGAGACAGAGAGTTGGATTCATACATAGAAAGTACGCTTACTGATTATGAATCTTGATTATGAATCGATCAAAATCTTCAAATCTTCATCACGTGAGAGTCGAGCGAGAGAGAGTGGAAAGTCGACAATGAGATTCAAGTGAGAGAGAGTGGAGAGTGAAAAGAGAGAGTCGAGCGAGAGAGAGAGAGAGAGAGTTCATACACCACCATTGGAGATAAATTTGGGAAATAAGAGTCAATGGGGAGATAGGTCAAGTTTTAAATGATTTGGGTTTTGCTTTTTTTTTTTTTGGTAAAAAGTGATTTTTTGTGACGGTCAAACAATTAGTTGTAAAAAAATAGACATGAAAAGTCATATTTCTAGTAGTGCTTAATGGAAGCAAAACTATATTTTTGTATCCACTTCTCACATTATTTCCAAAGGCATACCCCATTTCTAAAAATTTGAGTTATTTTTATAATATTTATCATAATAGAAGTGAAAAATTACTCATGGTTGCCCTATTTTTTTTATTACTTCTCTTATTTCAAGTTTTGTGCAATAAAGACTAGTATTTTCAGCCCACTTTTTAAAAAATTTTAAAATTGAAAAAAAAAAGCCCTATAGACCTCATTTTTATATCAAAACTTTCCTTAAAGTGATAGCTTTCAAGTAAAAATGGTTTTATTGCAAATGAGTAAGTGGTTTAAGAGAAAATTCAGTTTTCGTAACAGGCGACGAATCTAAATAGTCCTGAGTATTTGTTTAATAACTAAAAATCTAGGAAATCTATCCCATTTCCGAAAGATGATCTAGAAACTAGATAAAATTCTCTACAAATCATAGAAAGGTCGAGTTCGAGAAAAATTTGAAAATGAATCTTAGATTGTGATCTTTAGAGTGTATCTAATTTGAAAAATTATTTTTATTGGTGATTTCATGCTTTCAATTTCATGAATGCGCCTATTGTCATATATTTTGGTCTCAGTATAATATTTACATTATTTTTTTTATATTCCTTTGCCATGATACTTTGATGATGCTCATACTTGTATGGAAATTATTGTCTCAATAGCTTGTTTTAACCTTAACTTAAAACAAGGGGAAGCTAAATGGGAGGGAGGGTATTGAGTTTTTGATCACTTGAATAATGATAAGATGATAATGGATTGATAGGATGTATTCCCTTACCGAAGGTTAAGTTTTGCGCAAGTGATTGTTTCGGAACCCTTGAATAGATTGGTTCTATTTAGACCCTATGTACTTATGACGAATAAAGTTGGAGGTTATATATTCTTAGCATCTCTTTTGAGGTACACGATTGGCGCTATGCAATATGTAACTGTTGTAGGCATGTGGGATAAGATTTGCAAAGCAACAAAAGAGGGGAGATATCAAATAATCTAAGTCTGATTCTTGTGGTTGGGAGGATGAAATATTTTGGGGGGATTTCTTGATTACTAACACCTAACTTGTAATCCTTTGCTTGTTTACTTGATTATTATACTTTTTGCTTATTGTAAATGTAGTTGTGTATTGGATTGGGAAAAAGGAATGGGGTGTGTATACGTTTACTGGGCATTCCAAGCTCATGACGTTTCATGCCAAGTATTGACAAAATTTACGTGGACGATGACGAAGCAGGAATATTTGAAGATATATGGTTATCCTAGAAGAATTAGGTAGGGGTGTGCATGGGTCGGTCGACCCGAGTTTAGAGGTAGAACCATCACTCGAACAGACACTATCAGTTAGAAGCTATAATCAAACGTTATCAATTGTATCTTTCTCAAAATTGACCGCTCTTTGATTTGGCTGGGTTGATCGGCTTCGGGTGGTTTCGAGAAAAAGGCACAAAAACAAAAGCTTCATAGTTCACACATGCAAAACCTTAAACTAACTGAAAAATTTTGAACACAACACATTGAACTTACAAACGCAGATCTGAGAGAGAAAGAGATCAAGGATAAAAGAACCTATACATCTAGATTACCACTCGAAGTCTCTTGCTACCTCCACCAATCAACACCATCGCAACCATTGATCTCCCAACGCAATCAATCAATTAACCTCATCTTCACCATCGATCAACCAATGATCGTCAGATGTGGTTAATTTGTGAAGAAACTTGCGATTGTTGATTATGAGTTTCAAAAAGATTTCATGTTTTAGGGTTTCAGAAAGTGAAAATGGGAAAGATGAAGGGTTTTTGAGGAGAAGGGGTGATAGAGATGAGAGGCTTGGAAAATAAATTAGGGTTTCTAGGGAGAAGCATAAGAGAGATGAAAAGGTTCTCCTAGGGAACACATGAGTCAAAAAGATAAAAAGAGAGTTGAAAGGGTCATTTATTTTAATATTATGTGAGAGAAACAAGCAGATATGTATTTAAAGCTACTATTATTTTAATATTATATGAAAGAAACAAACAAATGTATGTAAAGCTAGAGTATTCTTATATATATAGACTAATCAATGAACAATTCTAGAGATAAAATGCTTATATATTAAAATATTTTGGTCAGTTCAGTTTCGACGGGTGCAGATTTATCAATCCATTGCCGATCGTGAAATCGTTAAATCTAGCTGCTTAAATTCATTACCGACTGTGAATGTCTTCGACACCATCCGCAGCTTGTCGGATCGGATCGGCCCAGACAATTTCATCAGGTGAGCTGGTTCCATGCACAGCTTTAGAATTAGGAATTAGTAATCATGTTTTGAGATTGCAAGTGTTAAAACTCTTGTTGTAATTAAAATATGATCTTGTAACTATTATTTTACTTATATATATCTTTTGTGAACTCATCCTTATCCTTTCGTCAACTTATGTAGACTTTGTATTAATATCTTGTTAAGATTTCTCAAAAAGGTACCTGTGCTATCTAAGAGGATTGGACTTTGAAGGGAGGCTATATTTACTCATCCGATCTTTACTTGGATCTTACTTGGCTATTGACTAAAGAACTCATTAGTGATGATTCTTAGACTTGTAACCTTAGAAGAATCATGTATTTATTTGTTAATATATTCCTTGATGTTCATGGTTGTTAGGGTGTCACAACTTGGTATTAGAACTTAGGTTCAACCCTTACCCACGCGTTTCGGCCTGCGGTTAGAGACTACCTTGCCCCAACTATATTATATTATTATAACACTATCAGTTCTATTAACAAAAAGACACCAAAAAATAAAAATTTCCTTGACCTACCTTAGGACGTCTTTTCGGATTCCAGGCACAACAACATTGACTCGTGAGAATATGTTTCAGATTCTAAATCGTCATACTCCAAATGATTTAACGATCACCTACGAGGGGGAATAGTTTTAACTTTGGACAAAGTATCGTGTTGCGCATTAGATACAACATAAAAGTAGAGGTACTATTACTTTCACAAGTATGCTATCGATCAGCATATCCTTGCCTCATATGTAAAATCTCTACTTGATGGCATTCACCTTCAAGATTAAGTCATTACCATTTAGTCTTATTGTAATAACTTTGTGCCTTGATGTGGATTCTTATAAACAGTTCCATTATTCTTTCCTTGGTGACGAATCTTGGATATTTAGTTTGAAACGTGGATGGTGTAGACCCGACTTTCTTCGCGCACCCTCCTTTTGGAGAGGCGCGAATTGGTCTCTTACAGTTCAGACTTCTGTCATGGTTCTGAATCTAATCTCACAAAGTGTAATGTGAGACTGATAAACAGCAAAGAGTCCAATCCGGAAAATCATTTTGGAAAATTGATTTTAGATCAAATAATGCCAAAACTAGACTGCTTTGCCAGATTACAGAGTCGCCACCTAAATATTTTATTTTTGGAAAATTTAGGAAACCCTGACTCGTGCCAAAGGCCACGTGTCCGTCATCACCAAAGTTGCCTCGGCTCGGGAACTTGGGTACGAGAGGGGAAGGTCCTGAAATGAGCACCCCCGCTCGCCCGATCAAAGGATCGGCCTCTACTAAGCATGATATGTTGTTTTATAAACCTCATGTGTTCTTATTCCGATTATTAATCTAACTTTACTATGTAGCACACACATACAAGTATAGACTAAATCGCAAGAATTAGAACAAATTTGACTCATGTTTATCATTGAAAATGGTTTGAAAGTGCCACTCTCAAGTGGGCTAAAACGCGAATTTGCCACCCTCGGGTGGGCTTAAAAACATGATTTGCCACTTCGCAAAGTGGGCTTAAAACTCACAATCATCGAATTGTCCCAATTCAGGCAATAAAGCCTTCACCCACAAACATTCAAGCATTTAAGCACATAGCCTCATGGCAAGCATGCGAAACATGGCAACACTCACACTCATGCAAGTATGCTAAAGCGTAACACTTACAATTTACTCCGAGCCAAAACAAAAGCTAGTTAGAAATATGCATGATCCTAACTATGCTAAAATGCCTAACGCAACACATGTAATAATGTAACTAAATAGGCTCGGCTATCTAAGATGGCATATGAATACGACGATTTGATACACGTATTCAAATCAGTATTGAAATACGATGCAGCTTGAATGATGCGCCGAGCTCAGTGCATGCAATACAAATGAATGATGCAAACATGCAAAGCATAAGGTATGCTCATCAAAACGTGCCCTAAACCAACCATCGAAAGCGGTTAAGTAAAAGGGAGAAAGAAGTGGGGTTGGAAGACATGCACATACACACGCACGCTTATTACAACATTATGCCCTCACGAAGGAGGGTCCGAATAAATAGGCTAACTAGCTATGCTAATTAAGCTAATTATCACAACAATTGAAGTAAATTTACTAACTATTCTAAGCTAGCTAAAATATTACAAAACGAATTAAGCTAATTAATTACAACACACAAGTTGAATTAGCTACTCTAACTATTAAAGGAATAAAGTGGCCTCGCGGGTGAGGGAGACATGTATGCTCGGTTGGCTTCCTTCCGAAAATCCATTGCCTTGCCATTGGTCGCCTCTGTTTGCACTTGCCTTGATCACTGAAAACTGTACCAATTTGCAGACTGCTTCTGCTCCAAAACAGGAACATTTTTGCACCAAAATGGACTGGTGGCCGGTCAGCCACAAAAAGTGGCTGCCGGCCACCCTAACTGGCCGGTTGGCTAGTGTGAGTGGCCGGTCGGCCACCTGCTTTTCCAAACTTCTGTTTTTACTGCAACATAGAGCAACAGAGACAAAGCAATGTATTTGCAAGGAAATGTGTGTACTGCCACCCTCCTTATCATTTCTCAAGCTCAAAGGAGTATGGCACTTGGCTCTCAAGCCACCAATCAAGCATTTTCATGCATGATGGCCAAACCAAGCTTGTACATGCTTAATGAATGCACAAATAGACTCAAAGGGGCACCACCCTATCATGCATCATCAAGGGTGACGATGACCAAGAAACGTGACACGTTTCATCACTTTGAGTAAGAAATGTCCCTCATTTCTTGTGTTTGGATTAACGTTCGATCCAAACACATGCAATGCAACACAAATGCTTATCTTGTACAAGTTTTACTTTACTCATTTTATTTACACATTTTACATTACCGATTAATTCTTTAATCAATTAAGTCCAATGTGAAAGTCCTCTAGGTGGAGAGGGGTCAACCAAAGGATGGTTTAAGACATGAGAGAGCTCATGCCTTTGACTAGTAGAAACCCTCAAAAGAGAGTTAAAGCCATTGAGCATAAGCTCTATCTCATACTTAAACACAACCTTAGGATTAAACAAACCTCAAAGCAAATAGAAAAGTGAAGAAATGAGGGAGGTTGCAGAATTTCAGTGCTAAAATGGCATGAAAAATAGTGCTACAACATGCAAGTAACACATGCAAGACATGCTCAAAGGCTAAAAGCGATGAACTAGTGAAGAACACTACACTAGAGGCATGCAATATCAAGCAGTAATGACCAAACCAGCTCTAGACGGAGCTTAAACGTGCCAAAACAGTGGCTAAATCATGTTGGAATTGAAGCATAGAAAGCAAGAAAAATATGCTCACATGTTGGCTCACAAACAAGGCTCAAAGCACAACTCTCAAAAGCAATGAAAGAGTGAAATATGTGAGAGTGTGACACAGATATATGCACTGAAATCACATGTTAAATGATGCTATGGCATGCAACCATCTCATGAAAGACATGTTAGTGGCCTTAAAACACTAAGCTAGTGAAGGCACTTGCACTATAGCTATGCAAAACAAGGCTTATATGACCAAGACCACTCAAAACAAAGTTAAAGCATGGTAAATCAGATGCAAAAATGTGCTAGAGTCAAGCTAACACAAGCTAGAATGATAGGTTAACTCATTAGGCATGCTAGGCTAGTAAGCACAATTACACTATAAGTGCAAGAAGCAAGCAACAAGTGACCCAACTAGCCAAAAATAGAGTTGAAACATGTTAAAATAGAGCTTAAAATATGCTTGAATTAAGCTACAAAAAGGTAGAAATACATGCTCACATATTAGGCCATCTACACTTGCAAACATGACACAAGGAGGGGAGGCCACCCCCTCCTATTTTGGACCTCAAAACATGGTTTTTACCACTGAAAATTCTCTGATTTTCAGTGGTTAGAAAGGCTAAAAAGTTTTATTTAAAACAACTTTGAAAGATCGCACAACAACTTTGCAAGCAAGCTACAAGAAGGGTTGACCACCCCTAACTCCAAAAAGGGCTTAAACCACCATTTTTAAACCTTAAAAATGGAGGTTTTTGTAGTTGAAAACCAAGCCAAAAATAGTTTGAAAAGATGGCAAAACAAGTGTGTAAAATAAGCTTAAAAGAGGTAAGACTTATACCTTTGAAGCACAACACTTAAACAGCCACTTTCTTGGCTCAAATGACCCTTCAACAGCACAAAAATTAGTCCCAAGATGCCTCAGCCCAAAGATATGCAACTTTCGTTAAGGATGTCTAGGCAAAGGAGAGGTGTATCTCTACTTCCATGCACACTCTCTTCTTGTATGCATAAAAGGGAAAAAGAGAGAGAACTCTAGAGAGAGAGGAATGTAGAGACAAAATTTTTAGAGAGAGAGACTCCCAAAATTTTTTAACCTTCCAAAATGAAAGATATGGCCTCCATATATAGCAAAAATACAAGCCTTCGTCGAAATATCTAAATTAGGACAGCTGGAGGTCGTGTAGAACAGATGAAGGGAAAAGATCTACAAAATATCTGATTTTGGGACATTGGTGGCCGGGCGGCCACTTTTCTGGCCAGTCGACCACCCCTGGTGGCCGACAGCCCACATTTGTGGCCGACAACAAAAATCTGCTCTCCAGGTCCAATTACAAACAGGCATAACTCCTTCATCTGGACTCCTTTTCAAGTCATTCTTGTGTCTAAATTGAAGCCCAGGAAGTAAGATTTCCAATGGTGGTATCCTCACAAAAAAATTCCAAGTTTTCTAAGAGATATCCCTCTTTTAGTGAATACTGCTTAGTTTTGGTTCAACCGGATTGATGCCTAACTTCAACTAGCCATATCTCCCCCATCTGGCCTCGGCTTTAGGAGATTATTGAGTGTAAAATGAAGCCCCGGAAGTCCAATTTCCAATGGTGGTGGCCTTATAGCAGAAAGCCAAGTGTACAAAAGGATAGGTCTGATTTAGCGAGGGCTGCTCCACTCTCTCTTATTGGTTCATGCCCAACTTCTTCCCCAACTGGGTTTCTTCCCTCTCCTCCAATTTTCTTCAACTCCAAACCTTTAAACAAGGTGTTTTAAAGATTTTTTTCCAAAAATTTCACCTCTCCTTCATTTATTCCACTTTTTCCTTGCTTGGTTTACCGAAAAGCGCAACATTTAACAAAATGCGAGCCACGGAGCATTGTAGAATTATTTTCAAAAATATTTTGAAAGAGAGTGTTTTAAGGTCTAAATTCTTTAGTCAAAATAGTTTTAGTCCAAAAATGGGGTGTAAGGTTGGGATTTGACGCTCTCCTTGCCGAAGTAATCAAACCTTTGCACAAGATAGCCTGCACCGTCAAGTAAGCAATCAGTAGCGCCCAAGTCTTAAGGACGGTCAAAAATGGGATGTCTACAGATGGCCACGCACTTTCAAGCTAAATATCTAGTTTAGTCACTACCTTTATAACCTTGATCACATTGAAGTCTGAAACCGTAAGGTCCTACCGTTCATCCGTATTTCAGTTGATCCTGATGTTAGTACTATAATTATTTCATATTCTTTCATCTCTACTTCGTATTCCTTTTGTTAATTCAATCTTGAAACTCTTATAGTTATTATTTTGCCTATATATATGAAGTTAGATTGTGTGTTTTCCTAAATCGGTTATTTACTAGTTGATCTTATTGCTTCAAGCACCCTTAGGAAAATTAAAATTTAAGATAGTTTATTAACCCTGAGAAACTGCCTCTGTAGTTAGAACCCGACTTATGTTTCACACTGTACTAAGAATAGAAAAATGGTGGACCACCCTCGAGCCAATGACTACACCAAAACAAGCAGTAACACACAAGCTTGCTAGCAACAACGTAATAGAAATGCGGTACTAGGACATTCAAACCCGAAAAATGGACTAGTACCCACAGCCAAAATCCTGAACCCTATCAGGAATCAAATTTTGGAGGAGTTAGGACATTTAAGAGGAAATCGATAGAACTTGTATCTTCTTGGAGTTTAAAAAATAGAGACCTCCCAAATTTACAGGAGTGCCAGACCCGAAGGTAGCAGAGAATTGGATCTGGCAGATCGAAAGGATGCTCGATACGATGAGAATAGTCGAGCACATTGATAAGATTGTTTTAGAAGTTTACCAACTAGAAGGGCAAGTGGATCATTAGTGGACTCTAATCAGGGCATCTAGGGACATCACAATGGTGACGTGGGTGCATTTTAAAAATCTATTTTCAAGGAAGTACTTTCCAAACACGGTCAGGTAAGAGAAAGATCTAAGAATTCTAGAAGCTAGAACAAGGCATGATGACAATGACCAAATACGTGGCAAAGATCGAAGAGTTAGCCTAGTATGCAATTCTAGAGGCGTAAGCAAGAATGGAGGAATATGATTAATAACTAACCTAGGGAAAATGTAACTAGGATAGTAGTTCAAATGGCCTTTTATAATCTAAGCATGGATAGTGTAAATTCACTTTTATCTCGACATGTTAACACTTAACTAAGTATTTTATTCATCGCATATCTTCATATCCGTAGTATGTTAAGTCATTAGAACTTGTATGCGAACCCTTAGGAAATGTTTGTGCATTTAATTTTTGATTCTCGAGAAATGAAGATACCCGACTCCGACCTTACGTTAGAAATAGATTAATTATTGGGTCATCAAGCTGTGATCTGTGACTACCAGAAGAAGGAGACGACTTACCCATCCAATTGGATGTTTTTATTGTTTAAGAGGGATAGACTAGTTTCCATGATTCAACAAATCAACAAACACAATGACATTAGCAATCTACCAAAGGGTCAATGAGATTAATCCTTAACAAGTATGTGGACCATCACATCAGAAAATTGGCAACTTGGACCTTCACGCTAGAGCAGCGACATCATACGACGAGTAGTTTAGAATTTTTGAGAACCACAAAAGGTTGACGCACCCTTATGTCATTAATTCGGGAGAAATTTGATTTAAAATGCTACTATTAGAACAACACTAGTGGTGGCTCTGCACAAAAGGGAGAAGAACTTAAGAGAAGAAGAAGATTCAAATGATTATTGTATATTGGCAGGGCTTACTTGTAAGCGCGAGGATGTAATGTAAACAAATTACCCCCAACATTTCGAGATATGAGGAATGGCTAAAATTTCTAGGATGAAATTTGTTTAAGGGGGATAGGTTGTGAGATCCCTAACTTTTTTAAATTCCTTTAAGGCCCTTACTTTTGGGTTATTTCAATAAAAACCCTCGATTCCTCATTTACTTGCAATTTTAATCCTAGAATAAATAAAAAATGCTTCCCGAACAGGAACCATGCGACCCCTAATCGATCCTAATAACTTAGGAATCACTTTTAATACCCTAATACTAATTAATCCTACACAAGTTTGATTCCTAGTAGATTTCAAACTCTATTATCTCACACTAAATACATGTACAAACCAAATAAATAACTAAATGGACCTACTTGGATGGACCAATCCTAACAATCTTCATTCGTTCGTCTTCTCATCCTCCTCTCATTTTTCATTTTGGGGTTAGGTCGTGTCATGCTTACAAGAATTTGAGAAGATGTTGTAAAGAAAAGGGAGAGGGGGAGGGGGGGGAAGTGCAAAACCACATTGTTTTGCTTAGCACTACAGGATCCCCTATAAAAAAAACCCTACAGACAATCCAGACTCATACTGAATATGACATAACATAAATGGAATTATATTCTTTTCTTTATTTTTACTAGATGAGAGATATTTCTATTTGTTTTAACTAAAATTTTTTTCCTTTTATGTTCAATTCTAATTTTTAAAATGACAAGATTGCTAGTTTTAGTACTAGTGATTCAATGACAGTAGCAATGGTGGTGGCAGTAAATTCCAGTTTGTTCAATTTGGAAGACACTTTCCACCTAAATCAGCTTAATCACCCCCCCCCCCAAAAAAAAAAAAAAAAAATTCACAAAAAAAAATTCACAATTTTTTTTTTTTTCACATTCTATCATATGAAATGCTAAAAAATACAATAAAGTTTTTCAAAAAATGTTTTAAAATAAGACAAACAGATAATTAAATTTATTTATTTTTCATGGCTCATGGAGACAATGTTTGGATACCCAAGAGTAAAGATGAACAAAAATATTAAGTCAGAAAGTTAATTGATGTTAAATATACAAAAATATCATGTTAGAAAGATGAAAAAAAATATTAAGATGAACAATGTTTGGATACCCAAGAGAATTAATTGATGTCATATATACAATTTTGTATACTTACTTTATCCGAGATTTGCCAGATCCATGTAGAGGGAGCACTTTACATGGATCCTCAGATTAGTTGAGGTGCGCATAAACTAACTAGACACCTAGTCATCAAAGAAAAAAAAGAAAAAAGAAAAAAAAAGTCCTCTCCCATTGATGTTTTACAGTTGGTGTCTTGTAAAATAACTGATGATTTTTCTGATAACAGGTCTCATTATTGCTGGTCTTAAGTTTTGAGATGCCCTCAACAAAACTTTAACATGCGACTCTTTATATATAGATATATATTAAGGTCTTAAATTTCAACAAAAAATTGGGGTCTCAAGAGGCAGTCTTGCTCGTCTATATCCAAGACTAACTATTTTGGGTTTCAAGTCTCTTGACTTTTTTCTGTTTTTCTTTCAAGTTATAAATATATGTTGTGTTGTATTTCCTTAAAAAAGTGATGTTTTGTAAGCTATCATTTCCCAACCAAGCATGGTGTAAGAGTATCTTCAATGCATAATAGCTAAAATGGCAGGCGATTATAGGATTTTTCAGCAAAAGCCCCTTTCTTAGGCCCTTTTTTAGTAAAAATGATAGCCCAAATTTTTTTAAATCATAAACCTCCTTAAAAAGAAATGTGCCATTTATGAAAGACAAATAAATTTGTTTCCATTTTTGTGGACTCGTACCCTTAATAACTAATTTTATATTTCAAATTTTAAAATGATATAACTTTATATGTATATATATATATATTGTTTGTTAATAACATCAGTATTTTTAGAATCTCCTCGTCCAGATCTATCAAAAAAGATCAATTTTTGCCATAAATTTTCAAAATATATATATATATATATATATAATTTTTACTGTCGAGATTAACATCATTAGTAAAATTTTATTCTGTCTTACAATAAAATTTTACTCTATTTCACAATAAATTTTACTGTAAAATTTTATCAATTTAAAAAGACACATGTCCTTCATGAATGACAAACAAATTTGTTTCTATTTTACTGTCAACTTTTAATATATACTCTATCAGGTTTGTTTGGTGACAATCTGTCAACTTTCAAAAAGGAAGATTTTTACAGAACTAAACCTCCAACCTTTATATTCAAATGGATCTGTGTCGGAGACAAATCATCAATGATTACGTAAAAGATGATATTTGTGATGTGAAAACCAATGTGCAAGAGAAATTGTGACGAATCCATAGCAAAACTGTAGGCACCCTATTTTGATTGACCATTAAGACTTAGGTGCTTAAAATGCTTCCCAATGATGAAAGGTATCATATTTTCAACCTTAGAGATGCTTGAAATTGCTAGAGTTGCTGTATTGCCATTTGCGTGTCAAAAACTTTTTTTTTTGGTCAAAATTACTGTTTGTTGGTTTATGTTGAAAACCTGTTTTCACCAAGAAAGAGTTGGAATTTGGAGATTTCTATTTCACACAAAGTTATATCGTATTGAATTATCTTTCCAATGCCACTTTATTCGCCTCAATCCGATGTTGGATAAGAAAGATATGCCCAAATAAGAAAATTTGTGAAGGATGTGTGCCTGCACATACCTTGTGTGTGCACACATCCTTACGAAGTCAGTAGCAGATGAATTTTCTTCTTGTGCATGTGCACATCCTAGTGTGTCCGCACATGACTTATGCGTGCGCACATCCTTCCGATACACCTAGATTTTTGGGAGGCGCTGCCAGTTACTGATGGGGAACCCTAGGGCAATCTTTCTTGAACCCCAAACCCTTATTTTCCTATAAATACACCCCATCCTCATCCCTTTTAAAGGGATGAACACTTTGAACCATTTGGAGAGCTTTTTAGTGAGTTTAAGAGTGAAACCTTACCACCTTAGCCTCAAATTCGAGATTCTTAACCCTGATACAGTAGCTTTACCATCCTAAAGTAATCTAGGGTTGAAGAAGGAACGCTCATAGGCTTAGCAAAGCTTGAGGGAAGCATTCAAGCATGTTTTGATCACTTTTTAATTGCTCTTTGGTTTGGTATTCAAACCAGCAAGTAAGTACCTTATTTATTTCAATTCCAGAACCCTTTTAATCATGTTTTCATTATTGGATCATGGTTAGGATGTTAGTTTAACATGAAGCATCATATAGGTTAGTTTATATGCATGTTTTTAACTTTATTTTGACGTTTTGTTTAGTTTGTCAAAATAACATGTTTAGGCTAGATTAATCATGTAATATTCATGCACATAACTCAGTTTGATCATCATCTAGTTTCACCATATTTTCTTTCTTTTACTTGCTAGTTGTATTTTGTACATATTCATCATTTAGTAGCCTTAAACCGGACTTATGCTATTTTGTACACTTAGTTGCATGTTTAAGTCATGTTTATTTTATGTATGCATGTAAGACACTAAAAGTGGGCATTCGGGTAAGTCCTCCTAATCTCTCTATCATATACATGTTCCTGTTGCATTGTCCTTAAATAATCCAACTTAAATGCTTTCTATACAAAATTGCTTGTTTTGATTGATTTTTATGAGTAATGTTGATTTTAGTTTATGATTAAAACCATGGGTTGTCAAAATTTTACTTTTAATGAAAAGTTACTTTTTATGAAATATATGGCTTTATTCATTCAATCTAAAATAAATTATGCTAATTTTTATTCAAATCATCTAGTTTTCAATTAGTTAAGGGTTTTAGGTCAAGTAATGAAGTTTGTGAATAATTAACCACTACAAACCACTAAAATCATAAAATAGAAAGTGAGTAAAGGCCAATCTTCGGATTGGGCAAAAGGTGGTCATTCCATGAAAATGGCCTTCCCTTTTGTACCTAAGCTCCCGAACCTAAAAATTTTCTGGTTATGACGGACTGGGCCTTAACTTAGTTTTCATTGTTAACGGTTTCTTAATTCCCCTTTAAAAATTAAGTGGCGACTCTTTGTTGGTCAAAGCAAGTCGATATGGGAAATAATGCCTTAGACTCAAAAAAAGGCACAGTCCCCACAGTTGGCGACTCTGCTAGGGATTTAAGTTAGCTTGACTTCAAAATTTCTATTTTATGAAATTAGTGGTTAATTGTTAATTGCATTGCATCATTTTAGACTAAAGAAGCCTTCTTTATTGCATAATATCTTGAACACTATTCGTAGGTTATGTTATGTCAATAATGCAAGCAACAGATTATGCTATTAGTACTGTTTGATCATTCCCGTATGGAATGAGAGGTATATTGATAGCAATAACCAATGTACATTTTTGTGACCAAACCTACCCTTTTTATATAAAGAGCTTTAGCACGTTCCAAACTAGGGCATAATACCTTCTTTTCTAGGATTATATTGTTGCCTTTTGTGTGATTTAGTGAATCTTAGATCCTATTTCCAAATTAGGACAAGGCAACCCTACCCCAAATAGGCATGATTGCAAATTATGTGCTTATGTGGTATCTTATGTTGAATGGAAATGATATGATTTGATTCTAAAAATCAGTGGTCAGAAATGTAGCGATTTGATTTTGAAATCAGAGGTTATTTGGGGGAATGATTGTGATTTTGGAAATTTGCGACCGTTTGAGCAGTGATTTGATTCTAGGATTCAATTAGGCAATAACTGTAATTCCATAAATCAGTGATAAAATTAGGAAATGGTTTCTCAATTTAAAGGATTTGAGTTTTGAATTCTTACTTTAGTGATAGATTGAAAAAAACAAATGATTGCCTTTGCAAACTTTAAGCAAAATCCCAAGAAAAAAAATGATCAAAGAATAACTTCTAAAAAACAAAAAAAATCACCTTAAGTAGAGCCTTGGAGATTATGGAAGGTGTTTGATTGAATAAGAATCTTTAAGTTATTAACTTTGGGGGAATTTTAATTTTATGGAAAAATGGTAGATAAGGAAGTGATGACCAAGTCTTCCATTTTGAATAAAACTTCAATTCCCCTAAAAGGTATTTGACTAGAAGATAATTATTTGATTGAATACTTTGAATAAAATCCAAAACTCCTTGAGGGAAGAATTTTGAAAAATAAATTCAAGTAGAATTTTGAAAATCATGGAAAGTTTTTGATTGAACGAAAATATTTATGTTATTCACTTTGAAGGGAATTTTGATTTTATGGAAAAGTGTTAGATAAGGAAGTGATGACCATGTCTTTCATTTTGAGTAAAATTTTGAATTTCCTTAGAAGGCATTTCACTAGAAGACGCTTGTTTGATTAGACACTTGGAATGAAATCCGAAGTTCCTTGGAAAATTTTTGAAATAAAATTTGGGTAAAGTTTAAAAATCATGGAAAGTTTTTTTAATTGAATAAAAATCTTTGGGCTGCTGACTTTGAAGGAACCTTAATTTTATTGGAAAAATGGTGGGTAAGGAAGTGGTGTCCAAGTTTTCCATTTTGAATGAAATTTTGATTCCTCTATGAGATATATAGCTAAGAGATGACTATTTGATTGATTCCTTGGAATAAAATCTGAACTCCTCAAAAATTGAAAATTTTTTATTTTGAAAAATAATTTTACGAAAAAAAAAATGGAAGTAATGATCATGCACTTTTTGGGATATTCTCCTTTGACAAGTAATAAATAATAGAAATGCAATTGTTTGGTTGATCATTTTGGTAAGAATTCTGAATATTCCTCAAAACTCTTTGATTGGGAAACTATTACCTAACTGGATGATCCTGCATATTGCTTTGTTCCATATGACAACTACTTGATGGAAGCCTTTCGTTTGCTAGGAATTCAGTAGCAAGTGCATCGAGGAAGAAAAAAAATCGAGTGGGCCCAACTCCAAGATCTAGCACAAAGTCTATTAGTCATAGTTCATAGTCGAATTGGTTCAATTTAGAAAATTCGGTCCATCTCAAGTTCCAAGTCAAGATCTGTCAAGTCCAACGGCCCAAAATCTAGAAATGATAGAATTGATTATCACGCTTCAAAGGATTGTTAAGAACCTTATTGTAGACGCGCCCCGAGGGCTTCATGCTATGCTTCAGTTCGGACTCAAATGTCACGGTTCTTAATCTGATCTCACAATGTGCAATGTGAGATTGATAAATCACCAAAGAGTCCAAATCTGGCAAATCGTTTTGGAAAACTGATTTTTGTAAAGAAGTGTCAAACATGGATTGCTTTGCCAGATACAGAGTCGCCACCTAAATATTTTATTTTGGAGAAATTTAGGAAACCCTGACTCATGCCTAAGGCCACGTGTCCGTCATCACCAAAGTTGCCTCGGCTAGGGAACTTGGGTACGATTGGGGAAGGTCATTTAATGAGCACCCCCGCTCGCCCGATCAAAGATCGGCCTGTACTAAGCATGATACTTTGTTTTTGAAAACACATGCGTTCTTATTCTGGTTATTAGCCTAGAATTACTATGTGATGCGCACAACACACAAGTATAGACTAGATCGCCTAAGTTGGAACAAATCATCTCATGTTTGTTTGTTTGAAAATGGTTTGAAGGTGCTACTCGCAAGTAGGCTAGGACATCAATTTTGCCACCCTCGAGTGGGCTTAGAAAACATGATTTTGTCACAATCAAGTGGGCTTAAAACTCGCATTTCAATGAATTGTTCCAATTCAAGTAATCTAACCTTCACCCACCGGCATTCAGGCAGTTAAGCATATAAGCAATTAGCCTCATGGCAAGCATGCTATCATGGCAATCACTCACACACATGCAAGATGCTAAAGCATAAACACTTACTGAGTACTTCGAGCCAAAACAGAAACTAGTTAGTAATCAAATGTATGATTCTAGTTCATGTTAATTAAGATGCCTAA
>NW_021027594.1:978573-1015956 GCF_004153795.1 Camellia sinensis | reverse complement strand
TACTGATGGGGAACCCTAGGGCAATCTTTCTTGAACCCCAAACCCTTATTTCCTATAAATACATCCCCATCCTCATCCCTTTTAAAGGGAATGAACACTTGAACCATTTGGAGAGCTTTTTAGTGAGTTTAAGAGTGAAACCTTACACCTTAGCCTCAAATTCGAGATTCTTAACCCTGATACAGTAGCTTTACCATCCTAAAGTAATCTAGGGTTGAAGAAGGAACGCTCATAGGCTTAGCAAAGCTTGAGGGAAGCATTCAAGCATGTTTTGATCACTTTTTAATTGCTCTTTGGTTGGTATTCAAACCAGCAAGTAAGTACCTTTTTATTTCAATTCCAGAACCCTTTTAATCATGTTTTCATTATTGGATCATGGTTAGATGTTAGTTTAACATGAAGCATCATATAGGTTAGTTTATATGCATGTTTTAACTTTATTTTGACGTTTTGTTTAGTTTGTCAAAATAACATGTTTAGGCTAGATTAATCATGTAATATTCATGCACATAACTCAGTTTGATCATCATCTAGTTTCACCATATTTTCTTTCTTTTACTTGCTAGTTGTATTTTTGTACATATTCATCATTTAGTAGCCTTAAACCGGACTATGCTATTTTGTACACTTAGTTGCATGTTTAAGTCATGTTTATTTTATGTATGCATGTAAGACACTAAAAGTGGGCATTCGGGTAAGTCCTCCTAATCTCTCTATCATATACATGTTCCTGTTGCATTGTCCTTAAATAATCCAACTTAAATGCTTTCTATACAAAATGCTTGTTTTGATTGATTTTTATGAGTAATGTTGATTTTAGTTTATGATTAAAACCATGGGTTGTCAAAATTTTACTTTTAATGAAAAGTTACTTTTTATGAAATATATGGCTTTATTCATTCAATAAAATCTAAAATAATTATGCTAATTTTTATTCAAATCATCTAGTTTTCAATTAGTTAAGGGTTTTAGGTCAAGTAATGAAGTTTGTGAATAATTAACCACTACAAACCACTAAAATCATAAAATAGAAAGTGAGTAAAGGCCAATCTTCGGATTGGGCAAAAGGTGGTCATTCCCATGAAAATGGCCTTCCCTTTTGTACCTAAGCTCCCGAACCTAAAAATTTTCTGTTATGACGGACTGGGCCTTAACTTAGTTTTCATTGTTAACGGTTTCTTAATTCCCCTTTAAAAATTAAGTGGCGACTCTTTGTTGGTCAAAGCAAGTCGATATGGGAAATAATGCCTTAGACTCAAAAAAGGCACAGTCCCCACAGTTGGCGATCTGCTAGGGATTTAAGTTAGCTTGACTTCAAAATTTCTATTTTATGAAATTAGTGGTTAATTGTTAATTGCATTGCATCATTTTAGACTAAAGAAGCCTTCTTTATTGCATAATATCTTGAACACTATTCGTAGGTTATGTTATGTCAATAATGCAAGCAACAGATTATGCTATTAGTACTGTTTGATCATTCCCGTATGGAATGAGAGGTAATTTGATAGCAATAACCAATGTACATTTTTGTGACCAAACCTACCCTATATAAAGAGCTTTAGCACGTTCCAAACTAGGGCATAATACTTCTTTTTCTAGGATTATATTGTTGCCTTTTGTGTGATTTAGTGAATCTTAGATCCTATTTCCAAATTAGGACAAGGCAACCCTACCCCAAATAGGCATGATTGCAAATTATGTGCTTATGTGGTATCTTATGTTGAATGGAAATGATATGATTTGATTCTAAAAACATCAGTGGTCAGAAATGTAGCGATTTGATTTTGAAATCAGAGGTTATTTGGGGAATGATTGTGATTTTGGAATTTGCGACCGTTTGAGCAGTGATTTGATTCTAGGATTCAATTAGGCAATAACTGTAATTCCATAAATCAGTGATAAAATTAGGAAATGGTTTCTCAATTTAAAGGATTTGAGTTTTGAATTCTTACTTTAGTGATAGATTGAAAAAAACAAATGATTGCCTTTGCAAACTTTAAGCAAAATCCCAAGAAAAAAAATGATCAAAGAATAACTTCTAAAAAACAAAAAAAATCACCTTAAGTAGAGCCTGGTGGAGATTATGGAAGGTGTTTGATTGAATAAGAATCTTTAAGTTATTAACTTTGGGGGAATTTTTAATTTTATGGAAAAATGGTAGATAAGGAAGTGATGACCAAGTCTTCCATTTTGAATAAAACTTCAATTCCCCTAAAAGGTATTGACAGAAGATAATTATTTGATTGAACTTTGAATAAAATCCAAAACTCCTTGAGGAAGAATTTTGAAAAATAAATTCAAGTAGAATTTTGAAAATCATGGAAATTTTTGATTGAACGAAAATATTTATGTTATTCACTTTGAAGGGAATTTTGATTTTATGGAAAAGTGTTAGATAAGGAAGTGATGACCATGTCTTTCATTTTGAGTAAAATTTTGAATTTCCTTAGAAGGCATTCACTAGAAGACGCTTGTTTGATTAGACACTTGGAATGAAATCGAGTTCCTTGAAAATTTTTGAAATAAAATTTGGGTAAAGTTTAAAAATCATGGAAAGTTTTTTTATTGAATAAAAATCTTTGGGCTGCTGACTTTAGAAACCTTAATTTTATTGGAAAAATGGTGGGTAAGGAAGTGGTGTCCAAGTTTTCCATTTTGAATGAAATTTTGATTCCTCTATGAGATATATAGCTAAGAGATGACTATTTGATTGATTCCTTGGAATAAAATCTGAACTCCTCAAAAATTGAAAATTTTTTATTTTGAAAAATAATTTTACGAAAAAAAAAATGGAAGTAATGATCATGCACTTTTTGGGATATTCTCCTTTGACAAGTAATAAATAATAGAAATGCAATTGTTTGGTTGATCATTTTGGTAAGAATTCTGAATAATTCCTCAAAACTCTTTGATTGGGAAACTATTACCTAACTGGATGATCCTGCATATTGCTTTGTTCCATATGACAACTACTTGATGGAAGCCTTTCGTTGCTAGGAATTCAGTAGCAAGTGCAATCGAGGAAGAAAAAAAAATCGAGTGGCCCAACTCCAAGATCTAGCACAAAGTCTATTAGTCATAGTTCATAGTCGAATTGGTTCAATTTAGAAAATTCGGTCATCTCAAGTTCCAAGTCAAGATCTGTCAAGTCCAACGGCCCAAAATCTAGAAATGATAGAATTGATTATCACGCTTCAAAGGATTGTTAAGAACCTTTTGTAGACGCGCCCCGAGGGCTTCATGCTATGCTTCAGTTCGGACTCAAATGTCACGGTTCTTAATCTGATCTCACAATGTGCAATGTGAGATTGATAAATCACCAAAGAGTCCAAATCTGGCAAATCGTTTTGGAAAACTGATTTTTGTAAAGAAGTGTCAAAACATGGATTGCTTTGCCAGATACAGAGTCGCCACCTAAATATTTTATTTTGGAAAAATTTAGGAACACCTGACTCATGCCTAAGGCCACGTGTCCGTCATCACCAAAGTTGCCTCGGCTAGGGAACTTGGGTACGATTGGGGAAGGTCATTTATGAGCACCCCCGCTCCCCGATCAAAGATCGGCCTGTACTAAGCATGATACTTTGTTTTTTTGAAAACACATGCGTTCTTATTCTGGTTATTAGCCTAGAATTACTATGTGATGCGCACAACACACAAGTATAGACTAGATCGCCTAAGTTGGAACAAATCATCTCATGTTTGTTTGTTTGAAAATGGTTTGAAGGTGCTACTCGCAAGTAGGCTAGGACATCAATTTTGCCACCCTCGAGTGGGCTTAGAAAACATGATTTTGTCACAATCAAGTGGGCTTAAAACTCGCAAGCATTTCAATGAATTGTTCCAATTCAAGTAATCTAACCTTCACCCACAGGCATTAAGGCAGTTATATCATATAAGCAGTTAGCCTCATGGCAAGCATGCGGTCATGTTAACACTCACACTCATGCAAGGTGCTAAAGCATAAAAGCTTACCTAGTACTCCGAGCCAAAACAATAGCTAGTTCGTAATCAATGCATGATCCTAGCTATGTTAAGATGCCTAATGCAACACATGCAAAATGCAACTAGAATAGGCTCGGCTATCTAAGAATGGCATGTGAAATGCGACAACTCGATACACATATTCAAGTTGGAATTGAAATATTATGCGGTTAGTATGATGCGCCGAGCCCGGTGCATGCAATACAGATGAATGATGCAAACATGCGAGCATAAGGATGCTAATTGAAACATGACCTAAAACTAACCATTGAAAGCAGGTAAGTAAAAGGGAGAAAGACGTGGGGTTAGAAGACATTCATACACTCACGCACACTTATTACAAAATTCGCCCTCTCGACGGAGGGTCCGAATAAATAATACAAATCAACTAATTAATTAACTACCCTAGCTAATTAATTATTACATAACTCTTAACTAATTTAAACAAATTAACTAAGCTATGAAACTAAAGACGCTGCCGACGCTCCGCCTTGGAATGATTGAATGATGCATGCTCGATCGCCTCGCTCGAAAACCCGTTGCCATGCCACATGTTGCCTCTATTTGCACTGTTCTGCACCTCTGAAAACTGCACAAGTCCCAAGGATGCTTCCGAACCACTCCCTGAGCACTGTGAGATGTCACTGACCAAAATATAGGAACATTGGCCATGTGGAATTGGTCATCGACCATTTGTGAGGATCTCGGCCAACAATGTTTAGTCGATCGACACTGAAAATGGCCGGCCGGCCATATTTTCCTGCAAAATGATGTTTTACTGCAACAGAGGACAAACAGAGCATGGCAATGCATTTTCAAGGCAATGTGTGCACAAACACCCTCCCTATCATGTCATGAACTCAAGGGAGTGTAGTGCTCGACCCTCGGGGGGCCATCAATCACGCATGCCGATGCATGATGGCCAAAGGAGTCAAGTTTGCGATTCAATATGGAATGAATGCACAAAAACACATGAATGCCTAGAACTCTATCATGTTGGATCAAGAGCGTCGACGACCGAGGATTAAGGCATGTTTCGTCACTTCAAGTACGAACGTCCCTCGGTCCTCGTGTTTGGTTCGACACCCCAAACCAAACATAATGCAATGCATGCAACAATGGAAAAGCTATGTAATGCATCATAAGCATGCCAAATGCAATATGACTCAAACATGTACACAATGCTAAGGTAACAAGCATGCCAAATGCAATGCGACGTAAACAAGCATGTGACAAAATGCAAGCTAGCAAGCATGCAAATGCAACCATAATCCTACGAACATGCATGGCATGCAAAGATGGGCAAACATGCAAGCATGATGTAAATTAGCAACTTTGAACAACATGGCAAATGGACTTAAACTAAAGACGGACAGACCTCAGCCATGCCCAAAATTAGTGGCCAAAATACCAAGAAATGATGGAAATGAAACATAAGAAAGACATGGCAAACATGCATGCCAATTGGCCCAAGGACTAAAGCATAAAGATGCAACTCTTAAGCACACCTAAAGAGTGACAAGCAAGGATGTATGACAATACTACATGCTCTGAAATGATGTGAGGAGTGATGCCAAATCAACCAATCAAAGCAAGTATGACATGCAAGAAAGCTCAAGGCTTAAGGCTAGCCAAGGAGCTTGTACTAAGGCCACATGAATCAAACCCCAAAGAGCCAAGGACAAGCAAAACCGTCCTAGATCATGCTAAAGGGAGTCTAAAACATGCAAGGCCCAAAGCTAAAACAAGCCAACATGAAGGGCCTAAGGCAAGATGCAAGTAAGGCCAACAAAGGGGATTGCACAACACCCATTATAACCAAACATGGCATGACTTAACCAATGAAAAATAGAGATATGGCATGTCAAAATAAGCCCAAAAATCCACTTAGATGGCATCCCAAAGACCTAAATATAATAGTATGCACAATGATCCAATCATGAGGCATAAAACTCCAATTCTTCAAAACTTTGAAAAGATAACAAATGCAAGTATATGGCTACACTACATGAACTGAAATCACATATGAGATGATGCCAAATCATGAAAAAGGTCCAAGTAATGCATGCTAATGACTTGGACCCTCAAAGCTAACAAACTACAATGTATGGTAGCTATACAAAGCAATGCATGTGTGATCAAAACAACATGAAACAGAGCTTCAACATGCTAAAATATGAACAAAAGCTCCTTTGGGTCGAGCCAAAATCATGCTAAAACCATAGCTTAAAGGACAAAGCATGTTAAGGCAATAGAGAGGATTACACTACAAGTGTATGGTGCATGCAAGAGACTACTAAACCAACCTTAGACAGAGGTATAGCATGACAAAATAATGTCAAATACTTGCAGAAATGAAGCCAAAACAAGCTAAGCAAACATGCTACTATTATGAGCCATCAAAGCAAGCAAATGAGACACAAGAAGAGAGGGGTGTCTCTCTCCTATACAAGACTCTAAAACTACCTTTCCACCACTGAAAATCCTCTGGATTTTAGTGATAGAAAGGTCATGCAAAGGCAAGAACAAAGGCCAAAAGAGATGGCTCTAAACAAGGCCAAACAAGGCCTAAGAGGGGGTAGACAACCCCCAACTAAAAAGTGATTTTAAACAATCATCTTAAGCACACAGAAAATAGAACTTTTTTCAGTTTATAATTAAGCTTAAAACAATATGAAAATAGGTCTAAAAGCTTAAGCCAAAATGGGGAAACAAAAGGTAGTTTGCTCACCCTTGAAGAACACCTTCAAGAACACAACTCCAGCCACTCCCTTGGATCAAAACCAGCCCAAGAACTCTGAAACCAACTTCCTAGTGCCTCAGTAACCAAAGGAAGGTGTTCTACTAGGTGCTATAGTGCAAAAGTATGAACAAAATACACTTTTAAGGCACCAACACACACACAAATATAGAGAGAGAGAGATATAGAGAGAGAGGGATATATGAACTCTATATCTATTTTGCTGAACCTTTGGAAAGGGAGAGGAGGCTCACTTCTTATAGAAATCCAATTCTCAAGCTTGTTGAACAAGCTTGAGTCTTGGGGCAAATTCCTCCATATACGTGTATGGAGGATCAGAATTGTGCATACCAGCTGTCACAGCTAGCACAAAATATCTACAAAAAGCAGATGGAAAGGGCTCGGCCAGAAAATATGGCCGATCGACCAAAAAAGGTGCTGATCGGCCAAAACTTTTGGCCGATGGAAAGAAAACAAGGCCGATGAGTTTAGGGGATGGCAAACAAGCCACCCTCTTCCCTCATAAGCAAAACCAGAAGTCCTTGGTCCACAACCAAGCACAAAACAGACAAGTTGAGAGATCCTAAGGCAAGGCACGCAGTCGAGACCTTCGGGAACTCAAAACGAACACGAACATGGATAATCATCGAGTGTTCGAACGATGACGTCCAAGTCTTGAGGACGATCAAAAATGGAGTGTCTACACTTACCAACACAGTCAACCAGTTACAAGCTCAAGGTCTGCCCTTGCCTCCACCTCCACCTCCACCTCTACCTCCACCAGAAGCCCAGCCAAGACGTGAAGACCTATCTCATAATGGCCATACAGACAAACTGCTAGCTACATTGCCTTTGCTTGGTCATCCCAAGAAAGATTGTGTTAATCTTGAGGTCCCAGAACATAACTTGACTAGTAACAAAATGGTCAAATTAGAGAAGGAGATCAAGAAGACATAGAAGCTCGACTGTATCCCTGACATTGATGATGCTGTTGATGTTACGGTCTGTCTCCCAGAAAAATGCAAAATGTTACACATTGACAGGTTCAATGGAACTAGGAATCCTATGGTTCATGTTCGACTGTTTCTTCATATCCTAAGGCCTATGGGGCACACCTGAACTCAGATTATTTCATTGTTTGGTCAGACCTTAACTGGGGCTGCTGCTAATAGGTATACTAAATTAGAAGATGAAGTCAAGTGGAAATGGGAGGAACTGGCTAAGGGATTTATCATATTCTTACAACAGTCAATTGGAAGTGATAGTGTGAGAATTAGAGATGACTCGACAAGAGCTAGAAAAGAGTTTCAGTGACTTTTTGATAAGGTGAAGGGCTAAAGCTACTAGGATGACCAATTGCCTTGATGAAAAAGACCAAGTCCGAACAGTGGTTAGGAACTTACAGCCACATTTGCTCAAGTATATGTTTCCCATACCTCTATCCAACTTCAAAATTCTATTTGAGATGGGTAACCAAATCGAAGATGACATAAGTCAAGGTTTGCTCGACAAAGGGGAATCAAGCTCATCCCAAAAACCATTCACCACTTTTAGTGTCAATCCTCATGGCAATCCCAAATCAGCAGGAGTGAATACCTAAGGAGCCAAGTATAACCCTTTTGTCAACACCTCAAGAACCAACCCTAGCTGTTTCAAAAGTCGACCTTTTCATCCCTTGTACATGACCCCGTTCAAAGCCCTTCAAATTTTAATGAACAAAGGACAACTCCAACCCCTACAACCTAAACCTCTTCCTAACCTCTCCCAGGCGACCATGACTCTACCTAATATTATGCCTTTCACTACTAACTTGGGCATTACATTGATCGTTGTACCCGTCTTCATCATGAGATCCAAGACCTCAAGCTCATCTTGAAAACCATTCACCACTTTTAGTGTCAATACTCTTAGGAATCTTAAATCAATAGAAGTGAATACCTTAGGAGCCAAGTATAACCCTTTTGTTAACACCTCAAGAACCAACCTTGGCCGTTTCAAAAATCAAACTTTCCATCCCTTGCACATGACCTCGTTTGAAGCCCTTCAAATTTTAATGAACAAAGGACATTGTAGCTTGCTTTTCGTGCTCCTTTCGGATACAATCAGCCCTACAGTTCGGACTCTTGTGGTTCTGAATTGGATTCCACAAATGCAATGTGAAATAGACAAATGAGTCCAAATCTGGCAATTCTTTTGGAAAATTGATTTTGAATCAAAATGCCAAAAATAAAATGATTTGCCAGATTACAAAGTTGCCACCTAAATATTTTTGGAAAATTTAGGAAACCCAAGACTCATGCCAAAGGCCACTTATCCATCATCACCAAAGTGTCTCGGCTCGGAAACTTAGGTACGAGAGGGGAAAGTCATGAATTGAGCACCCCACTCGCCCGATCAAAGATCAGGCTCTACTAATCATGATGTGATTCTTATTTACATTATAAGTTCTTGTTCTGGTTATTAGGCTAATTTACTATGTGTTGCACACAAGTATAGATTAATTTGAAAAAATTGGAACACTTTGATTTCATGTATGTTTTGAAAAGTGTTTGAATATGTACCACTTAAAAAAAAAAAGTGATATCATATATACAGTAATCAAATTATCCCAATTTGAGCAATTGGCCTACTTCCACAGGCATTCAAACAGATATATCACTTAAGCACTTAGCCTCATGTTAATCATGCTTGAAATGGCAACACTAACACTCATGCAATATGCTAAAGCAATAAGTGCTCACCTAATACTCCAAGGCAAGCCAAAAGAGATGAAATAGTTAGGAAAAATGCGTGATCCTAATGATGCAAAATGACTAATGCAAAACATGTAAAAATGCAACTAATAAGTTCGGTTGTCTAATATGTCATGTAAATCACTTAGATAGCATGTAGTGGTGCAGTATTCAAGGAAGTAATAAATGACAATGTCGTTAGAATGATGAACCGAACCTTATGCGTGCAAGACAAATGGATGCAAATCATGGAAAATGCTAAAACAAACATGATGTTTTATACTATCCATCATAACCGGATAAATAAAAGGGAGAAGAAATGGGGGTTGAAAGACATACACATTATTACAATTTGCCCTCGCACAGGAGGGTTCGAATGAATGCCCTAACTAATTACTATGAATTAGCTATTACAAACCAAATGAAATAAATTAAATATTCTAGCTAATTATTGCAAATTAAGATTAACTAACTACCACACCTAACTCATTAATTACAACACAATTTTGCTAGATATTAGAATTAAGCTAATTAAGCATAATTCAAAACTAAGTTAATTAACTATTATGGGCCCTGAGATTTCCACCCAAAAAGTGCTCTCTGTTCTGCTGCCAGAAAGCTTCTATTGCATAGTCAGAAAATTGTACTAATTTTCACCTCAGCCTCTGCTCTGTTCTGCAAGAAAAATAACACTGCCTGGCTGAAAAATGTGGCCGGTCGGCCAGAAGAAGTGGTTGGCCATACAACAAAGGTGGCTGGTCGGCCACTAATGTTTGATATTGCCCTGCTGCAACAGACATGAAACAGAGCACAAACAGAGGATTTTCAGGAGATGTTTGTCCATCCTACCTCTCGTTATCATCAAACAGATCAAAAAAGGAGTAGGCTTGATTCGCAAACCATCAGTCGATGCAAATTCATTGCATGGTGGTCTATGAATCAAGAGATACAATTTTGATGAATGACAATGAAAGACTCATAAACCTCCTTCATATCATGGAATTGATCAACGAAAGCGGTTGACATTGATTCTTGAACCATTTTTATCACTAGGAGTATGAAATGCTTCAAGACTCAATGGGTTCAATTAACGTCCGATTAAACCCCAAACTTGATTTTATTAGCTTGTTACCTCTTAGTTCAATTTCATTGCCTCTTTTAATTACCTTCACATTCATTAATCATTTTAGTCCAATAATAAGATTAAGTCCACTAATGGAGAGAAATGTCAAACAAAGGGTTGTTTTGGGCATGAGAAAGATGTCATGCCTTTGGTAATGAACCTCCGAAGAGATTAAACCATTAAGCACAAGGATCTCTATCTTAAGCTTAAATAATGACCATTTGAAGTAACTCTCAAAGCAAAGAAAAAGCCAAGAAAAGACGGAGGTTGCAAAGATGATTAGAGGTGAACACAAGTATGGAAAGCACTAAATAAATTCTATTAACTCAAATAGGTTGGTGTCTAACACCTAAAACACCAAACCTATGAGGACCATTACACTACAAGCATGCCATACGATGCATAAATGAAACTAACACATAAAAACAGTCCTAAAACAGTCAAAAATAGGGCTAGTATTCACATGGAAAGGCTTGAAAAAGTAAGCTACAATATTGAGAAAATTAAGCTAGCAAACAAGCACAAGGAGGAGAGGCTAACTCCTCCATTTTGGGGACTTCAAAAAAACATTTTTAGCCTCGGAAAGCCTCTGAAAATCAGTGGTAAAAATCTCAAAAAATTTTGATGAAAAGATGGGAAGCACAAGGGCAAAAGATTAGGAAGTGAAGTTCAAAGAAAGGTGGTCACCCCCTCTACCTTGGGTAGCTTTTAACCCCAAGTTTCAGCCCATAAAACAGTTGAAAAATGATCCAAAAACAGCAAATAAAGATGGTAAATAAATAAGGGAAAGAAGCTAGGAATTATACCTCATGATGATGAATGACCCTTTGAGTTACAAACCACCAATTTCGCACCCTCAAGAGCTAAGATGCAAGCTCAGGTACATCAGTAAAGGGACCTCAACAAACTTGTTTTAGAAGTCTAGGTAAAAGTATGTATAGGTTCCAAGGTAGAGAGAGAAATATTTTCTAAGAATTTTCCTTCTACTAATTTTTCTAACCTAATTTTATGAGAGGGGGTCAAGTATATATAGAAAAATATGCTAGGCTCTCAGAAATATCAATATAGAAACAACCGGTGCAGTGCATGCACCCATGGAGACAATTGGCAAAACTGGCAAAAATATCTAGTTTTATTGACACAAGTGGTCGGCTGACCACTAAGGGGACGGTCATACACTCATTTGTGGCCGGCTGGCCACCAAGTGGCCTACAGGCCTCGGGGTGGTCAGGCTTGGTCAGGCTTGGAAAACTATTGTTTTGGTTCAAAACAAATGGTGCAAGGTTTGTAGGTTTCTAAGGCTTAAAATCGAGGCTTCATGCTGAGGCCTGCTGAGGAAATCAAGTGTTTGACAAGCGTAAAAATTCATCATTGGGTGATCAATCTGTGGCGCCCAAGTCTTAAAGGCGGTCGAAAATGGGGTGTCTACTGACATCTCCAACCCCTAAAACCTAAACCTCTTCCTGACCCTCTCTCAGCTGGCCATGACCCTACCCAAGACTGTGTTTTTCACCAATAACTTGGGTATTACACTGATAGTTGTACCCGTCTTCGTCATGAGATCTAGGACCTTATTGACAACAAAGTCATTGCTCCACTCAAAAACCCCAATAACCCTTCGCTTGATCACGATGGGATCAATGCCATCAAAACCTTGCCTCTTACCCACTTTGATTCTAGCCTATACATTGTGCTAGCCATTGAACGAAAACCCATAGTGCCTATCCTAGAGTTTGCTAACCTTGGCTTGTTTGGAATTGGAGAAGATGGTAGTAGCATGACCTATCTCAAAAATCTTACAACTTTGTTGGCTGGTAAAACTAAAGAAAAAGAGGTTTACGAAGCAGTTGCGAAAAATGCTATAAAGATTGAGGGTTCAACCGAAGTAGAAGTAATGGCTAAGCAAGGCAATATTGACTGGACTGGTGATATGACACACATTGGCTTTGTGACTGGGCCAGATTCTAGCATGGGTAACTTCAACATGGGAAATGCTGATGTAATAAAGATGCGAAGGGGAAGAAGTTGTTGTTCAGTACTACAACCATGTTGTAGATGCCATGAATGATCAGTACAATGATTACATGTTTGATCAAACTTTGTCATATCTAATAGTGAGTTTAGCTGATTGAGTTAGCTAGTGAGCTTGTTGTGTGTCATAGTTGAGTCTTTTTCGTTCTTTTTCCTTTTTTTATTTAAGTCTGATGTATCCAGAGTCTTCGTTCTTAATAATATGAGTTATTTTTATGCTTGCTTAGTTGTGCCCATGGTCAAACGGTGTGATCTAAAATAATAATAATAATAATAATAAAATGAAAAAAATTCAAAGCTTAAAGAATTTAACTGAATGGGAAAAAGGAAAGACATGTCAAATTTGTAATGAATGAGATTAAATCTATAAACTTGGCTATTGAGGATGGTCGTGGCTTAGTTTAGACTACTTTGTGCTATCTTTAGGGGGCCACAAATGGCCATTCACTTTTTCAAAAGAGTTCGAAAATGTTTTTGCACGATCATATAAAGACAAACTTGGAGTTGATTCTAAAAATATACAACACAAGAACTTGTTCAACCTCGATGCCAAATCAATTAAGCAGGAAATTAAGAAGAGCTCGACCTAATAAGAAGCCCAAAATAAAAAGAAGTATCAACACAATAGGCAAACGCATTGATTTGTTGCAATCAAGAAATCGTCATCAATAGCTTACAATCAAATGGCAAAAACCAATTCGAGGAATCAATCCCATTCAATGAAAGGAGTTCAGAGCATTCTACTATATTTAGAGAAGCTGGAGGAAAATCATTCAAGCATTCAATGAGAAAGTCACCTGAAGAATTTGTAAGAAGAAAATTCGGTGTCGCCTGAACCCCATTCATGATACTAAGGGCAATTTTGCATCAAATAAACTTGAGTTGGGCACCTTCAAGATCTCTCGATAAGTATAAGAAAAAATCTTTATAAGGCCCATAATGGAACTAAGTTCTTATAACCAAGCAACTCAAACAAGCTTAAATATCACTACCCTTGAGAGGCTCACTAGGCCGAAAACCTCAAAAAGGCGACCTAGGCAAAAGTTAGAGCATTCACAATGAAATAATTAAAAAATGAAAGCTTGTAAGGATGAAAACCTAAAAAAAAGGTGACATTGGCAAAATTTAGAGCGCAAAAAGGAGAAAGTTAACACCCGAGTGAACCGTAACTACAACTATGTAAGGCCTGATTTCTGTCATTGGGAAACGTAGGCAACTTCATCCTGAATTTCAACCTCCTCTCGTCTGATTGATGGGTTCACTTTCATGTTGATTTATTCTATGTTGATACCCCAAGCTTATTCTCACAAATTGTAGACTCGTGTTGTCTAGCTCAGTTTCAGGATTATTTATTGATGATCATTGTAAAGGATATGTTTGGGACTCTTTGATAAAGAGGGTTAGTTTCCATGACTGGTACTCAGTTTTGACAAAGTAAAGAACATTTGATACTAAAATTGAAGAAATTTTCAATACCTAACTTTATTCTTGTAATCTTAGAGCATTGAAAGCATGTCTGACTAATTCCTATGAAGGAAAAATTTTGAATGCTTAAAAAAAATAATAACAAAAAAGAAATAAAAATAAATAAAAATAAATAAATAAGTGGAAAACACCATAGACTAGGGGCATGATGGAGTCGAGTGTTGGGTCAAGTCTCCTATCTGTTGCCCTCTATCTTCTTCTAGGGAACAATTGAGTTGAATGTTGAGTTGGGTCTTTTGTCTTTTGTGTTATATTCTCTTCTTTTATTTTTTCATGTTGAGTCTTTGTTCTATTATCTGGTGCACTTGCTGGAAAGCTCACGACTATCTTTATTGTCATCAAAAGCTCATTGAGCCATATGATAATTTCGCTTAATGAAGAAATCTAAATGAAGATGGAAAAGGCCCAATGCACTGCCTTTGGACTACTGAGAAAAATAGTGGATTGATATCATCGGCCTCAACTAAAGGCAATAACAAGATCACTTTTTCACATGACTAGGTGCATACATTGATCAATCCAAAATGAGGGTAATATAGAGTTACCGCAGCTCAACCATGAGTCATATTTAGAAAAAGAAAAGTGAAGACCTAAGAGGGGTAGGAAAAAGAAAAGAGAGATAAAAGAATAGAGAGGTGTGAGATAAGAGAAAAAAGTGAGATTGGGATATACACTTGAAAGGGGAAAGATACTAATGAAATATGAGGTCTCTTATTCATAAACAATATTAAAGCTTTATCCTGTGAGATTCCTTCTTATCACCCTCGATATGCTTGGTCACCTCAGACAACATTGTTGCCACTTGGCACTAGTTTGGCATTATCAATGCTTGGTGTTACTTTATATGGATGTTTGGTGTAAGAAATTGAAGCTTCGAAATGATAGTTCAAAGCTCCGAATGCTAGTATTTCTACTTCAACAAATGTGTTGAGTCTTGTCTAGAGTGTTAGGTCACTGTTCTTCTATTGTCAAGTTGTACTTCCTTACTTGGTCAGTTATGCCTTATAATCAAAGTCACACATTTTGAGACTTGTCATATCGGTGGATTTTTGACGAAATGGTGTTGACCATCCATGGCATTCGACAACATCAAATGTTTTTAACTAGGGCATCTTATCCCAACATCTCAAGTTTTTTGAAAGTTAAGAGAGATTGTTGATGGTTTGAGCAAAAATATGAAATCTTAGCAAACCAAGGTCATTCCATTGAATTCGATTGCATTTCTAGTCACCTGCTAGAAGAACGATTTTTGCCTAAAAAATTGAAAATGTTGGAAAGAATCTTTTAGCTCGTAGAACTCATGCCATTATCATCACACTACGTTACTATGTTCATCATGTGATTATGTGAATTTGTGTGTTGAAGTACACTTGATTGCGTTCATTCTCGCTGTTTGAGTATAATTCTCTCGCATCGTAACGTGTGTGTGGGAACTACTTTAACAGCTATTTGCATCGTAGTCAATCCAATAATTTTTTCGTGGCATAAAAACAAACTTGTTGTTAACTTTTTATATCATAAAACATATCTAGTTTTTAATATGTCAAAGAACATATCTGGCTAATACCTTGTGTACATCTGGCTGTGCATCATAGAACATGTCTGGTATTTATCATTGTAACCTTATGCATCATAGAATGTGTCCAGTTGTTATTGGTGTTAACCTTGTGTGTCATAGAATACATTTGGTTGTTAACCTTGTATATCGTAGAACATATTTAGTTGTCAATATGTCGTAGAATATATAACATTGTGTGTCATAGAATACATTGGGTTGTTAACCTTATATGTCATAGAACATATAACCTTATGTGTCGTAGAATATATATGGTTGTTAAGCTTGAATGTTATAGAACATATTTAGAAATTCATGTCATAGTACATATTTGGAAATTCATATTGTAGCACATATCTCATGTCATAGTACATATTGCAATGTTGTAGTACATTTTGGAATGTCGAAGTACATTTCGTATGTCATAGAACATATTCGCACATATTTGGGAATTGATGTCATGGTACATACTTGATATTAGGTATTCTCATGTCGAAGTACATATTTCCGTAAGTATTACATGTTTCGCCGTGGTACGTACTTGGTAAAATGACTAAATCAACTCATGCCGTAGTACATATTGCATATCCTATCGTAGTATGGCAAAGTCGTGATCCTTCTTAACTCATGGGGTACTAGCTTGATTCGGCATCATAAATTGACATAATTCTACAGTGTGCATTATTGCTTCGAGTTTGTTTTCCTTGTGTATTCGCAGAATGGACACACATGGAGAACTTGAAAAAACAAAATTAGATTAAAACTACTCTAGCACGGTAAGGTGACTATGGCAACAAGTATTGTCTTCTCTCCTTCTTCAACTATTGTATGCTTGGATGAATGCTTGAGTGTTTGTTGCACACACTCGCTCACATATAAACTTTTGCACAACCGCCCCTGAACTATACTGATTTGATCCCTTGTATCAGGGATATGTAGGTAGCCTATGAGTTCGATCATTTGCATAAATGTATGACACAGTTTTAAGTCTTATGGCCTTGTCAAATGGGCTTTGACATTCATCATTTAGTAGCCTCAAACTGGGCCTAGGTTCATATTTTGTGTGCTTAGTTGCATGTTTAGGTCATATTTATTTTATGCATGCATGTAAGACGCTGAAAGTGGGCATCCGGGTAAGTCCTCCTAATCACTCTATCATATGCATATTCCTATTGTATTGTCCTTTAATAATCCATATTAAATGCTTTCTATACAAAATTGCTTGTTTTGATTTATTTTTATGAGTAATGTTGATTTTAGTTTATGTTTAAAACCATGGGTTGTCAAAAATTTACTTTTAATGAAAAATTACTTTTTATGAAATATATGGCTTTATTCATTCAATCTAAAATAAATGATGCTAATTTTTATTCAAATCATCTAGTTTTCAATTAGTTAAGGGTTTTATGTCAAGTAATGAAGTTTGTGAATAATTAACCATTACAAACCGCTAAAATCATAAAATAGAAAGTGAGTAAAGGCCAATCTTCAAATTGGGCAAAAGGTGGTGCTTCCATGAAAATGGCCTTCCCCTTTTGTACCTAAGCACCCAAACCTTGAAATTTTCTAGTTATAACGAACTTGGTCTTAACTTTGTTTTCATTGTTAAAGGTTTCTTAATTCCCCTTTAAAAATGAAGTCGCGACTTTTTGTTAGTCAAAGCAAGTCGGTGTGGAAAGAAATACCTTAGACTCGAAAAATGCATAGCGCCCACAAAAACGCAATACCTTAGGGGTGCAACTCAGGTGGGCTCAACCTGAGCAACCCGTGCCCAGCCAGAGTTCTTTTAGGGCTTGGGCAACAATATCTTGTAATCTAGATGGGCCGAGGCAGATTTTTGATGCCTGAATTGTAATTTGGGTCGGGTCTGGGTAGAATATGTGGATAACTCGAGCACCCCGAATAAATTATGTAATATATGTATAAATTAAATAGGTGGCCCTTAATTTTTTTTTTGGCTAGTCGTTGGCGCTTGGATTAGAATCTTTTATTTGGACCATTAGATTAAAACTAGAAACAAAACCCAACCTTATCTATTCTTTTCTTCCCTCTCTGTCTCAGACTCTCATTTCATTTCTTCATCAGAGTTAAAGAATGGCAAAGATACAAGGGCCATGAACACGAAGTGCAGCCACCAACAACGATGCCACTGTTTCAACTCTCAACAATGCCACACAAAACTGGTAGATCCCTCTCGGTGTTTGTATTTCTGTTTAAATTTATCTATTTTTGGTCACTCGTCATTTGATTACTACTCAAAACTGGTGGATTTATAAGTTTAAAATTTTGTCTTAATAGATTTGCAGAATATGTTTATGTTAGTGAAATTTTGTGTATATATTTGTTTGGATTATCTTCTTCCAGCAGTCTTGGTCTTGCAATCTGAAACGCTCGAGCTGAGCCACACCCATTCCTCTCTGTAGTTGTTTTTTTCTTCTTCTTTGGGACTGACTAGTTGGATTTCAACTTTCTTCTTCCACTCTATTTCGTGTTCTCAGGTCTACACAAAGAGAGAAAAATGGGTTTGATTATGGAGAGAGAGAGAGAGAGAGAGAGAGAGAGAGAGAGAGAGAGAGAGAGAGGGGGAGAGAGAGAGAGAGTGTGTGTGTGCGTGTGTGTGTGTGTTTATACTGAGAACCAGCAAGAAATACCAGCCATGGGCTATGCTTGTGCTCTACTTGTGTTTGACTCCAAGTTGATATATATATATATTATTCAGTAAATTTTTATTTTTGTGTTTCTTTGGTTATGTTATGCATATGATTAGATAAAGAAGATGATTAGCAACTTCTGATTTACTTGGTGGCCATATTTATTTATTTGTTTGTAATGCATTGATATCAGATTTTCTTGAGAAAATGCAAAAAGAAAAGGCATATTATTATTTTTTGTTGATGGGTTTGTTTGAGGTCATTTTCCTTTCAACAAAGTTATCTGTGCTTTTTAACTTTGGGATTTTTGTGGGAAGCACTGTTTGTTGCCTTGTGAAATTCGAAAAATTCAAGCTAACCCGAGTTCAAATTATGAAGCTTGGTCCAGACTTGGGCAGCCAAGCTCGGGTTGATGGTTGGGCTTGGGTAGGCTTAGGCACTACCAAAAACAATTCGGGCTGGTCCTGGGCCAACCTCTAAGCTGACCGAGCCTACCCGAGTTGCACCCCTACCACCCACACCCACACTATCATTCTTCCAATTACCAACGAATTTTTTTATTTTTTCAACCAATATTTTTTTGAATTTTTTTTTATCAAAATAAAAATTAAAAAGTCACACAATTTAAGATCATCGAGACCCTCACATTTTTATGCCATTAATATGAAAATAAAAATAAATAAAAGTTTCACAATTTAACATCACCGAGAGTCTAACATTTCAATCACTTCAAAATAAAAAATAATAATAATTTAAAAAAGCCTATGGGCCAGTCCATTCCTCTCTTGTTGGTGAACTGACACATTTAGCAATCTACTAAATCTTGTGCCAAATTTAACACAAGATATAGCATTATCAAAGGTTAGCAACTGCATTATTTTCTACACATATTTCTATAGTATAACTATAGCGGAGCTTATAGCTACTGCATTGGATTAGAGAAGAAGCTGTAAGAGTGGCGAAGGGTAAGAAACAATGCTTGTGTTAATGGCTAAGGTTGAACTGAGCTTGTTTTGATATATGTATATACTAGTGCATAACCCGTGCCTAAAGGCACTCCCATATAAACTTTTTTTTTTCTTTTTTTTTTCTTTTTTTTGTTGGGATTGAACCCATGTAACCACTTAAATAGTGGATTTTGTTCCTTGTACCAAAAAAAACAAAAAACAAAAAGCTATCACTCAAACGATTTGTGGAGCTTTAGACTTGGAAGTCAGATATATTTGTCAATTTAATGTTACATTACCTCATCAATTTAATAGCATACATTCAAACCTAGGTTGAGTAAATCCATTTTTAATCCAACTTACCAAAATCAGTTGTCAAGAAAAATCATTGCGGCCATATAATGCCAAGGTTGTTAAAATTGGGATCCTACATAGGATCGGTGAGAGGGTCTCATAGATCTGATTGTAGGATCGGATCGAGAATCATAAGGTTCTACTTTCTAATTAAAAATACAAATTAGAATGATGCATAATAAAAATAAGGTGAAAAATCATAAATCCAGTGATCCTACTTACGATCCTACTATAACACTGATCCTACAACAATTTGGATCGTTTTGACAATTTAGGAATTTTAGGATGGTTCTTCTATGAGGATTAAAAGCAGTATGCTATTCTTTTCCTCTTCTACATGGAGGCTGAATGGAGCTTTTCCTACGATCTAAAAGGATATTGGATCTGAAAGGGTTTGATAGACATAAGTTCCATTGAGGCTTCAATGGCTTTTAAGGATTTAAACTCACAAAACCAAACCATACCTGAAAGTAGCCATCCTAATGAAAAACATTTCTCCTGTCTGCCCTATGTCACGATTAGCTTTAGCTAGCATATTCTAAGAATACACTATATGCATATAGTTTGTACATGCCAACCTTTTATCTTAATGAGAAACTTTGAAAATAAAAAGTATATACACAAGAAAGCAAACCATACCTATCCATTGGTTTACCTAGGAAACTCATAAAATGCAATACATCTTTTGGTACATTTCCGTTGCCTGCCACATTGTGGATGATTTTCTCGATAATTTCCTTCAATTTAGAAAAATCATCTTTGAATGATGCCTTATTACCACGAACTAATTTAACATCAGTGAGTTTCACGTCCAAGCCTTCACTTAGCATAATATTCTGAGTATTTAATTGGCCACAGACATAAAACTGCCCATGTATGCTTTTGAAACTCTTTAAAATACCCCTGCATCAAGAAATATTAAAAAATAACTTCATGAATTAGAATGATGTTAAGAGCAAATGAAGAGAAGAAGAAGAGGAAGAGGATACACATGACACAAACCCAATAATTGTTCTAACTTCTTGAGTCAAACGCCACTGAGTGCATTGGATATTTGGACCTGGCAGCACTTGAGTCTCCAGAATTTTAGATTGGTTAATTTGAAGCCATTCCTCAAGCGTCCATGGAAAGTTACTCTAAACCAAAATGATTATGAGTTAGAAATAGAGTTTCCTATTCTCTACTATCAAAACAAACAAAACTATCAAAGTTTAAAAGAGATAAATCACTTGGAATTAGAAGGAATGAAATTTGAAATCGTATAGAAAAATGTCTCATCTTTCTCTTAGAATTTGTACAGGGTTTTGTAAGATCTCATCTTACTCAGCAGAAAAATGTCTCTCAAAAGCCGCTTTCAAATATTTGCAGACAATACTAAAGTAAATTATCATTTCCTTGGATCTAGGCCTCATTGACGCTAGTGGTGGTTATTGAAATGTGTAAATTAACCAAGCCAAATAAGCATGCCTCTCGTTACCGATCAGTATGTTTCACAATGGAATATACATATTTAACTTTTCTCTAAAAAAAATTGAAATGCATTTCTTTATCACATGGTTATTTCGAGAAGGATAAAGAAAAAATATCGTATGTACAATGTTGCAAAAGACACACCATCTAACACTTCGAAATAAGAGAAGAAATTTCAAACAATTCAACTACATGTACATTGGAATTAAGCAATGGATAAGTATGACAGTTGGATTCATGCCAACACTTTCCAATCAATTTTTTTTTCTCAACAAAGTATTCAAAGCACATTTGCCAGAAGAGTATGCTTCAGTGTTTTTGACCTATATTTCTTCTACTTTTTCTTTTCCAAATTGATTGTAACATAGTCAAAAGCATGAAGTAAAAACCTTATACTTAAATCGGTATCCAAACTTGAGTTCCCTAAAAACAAACTGTGGAAAAAGCTCCTTCAGGTAGGAAATCAAACATACTAAGTTCAGCCAAAGCCTTAATTACCATGGCAAGCATTTCACCTATGTGAGAACTAAAAAATACAACTCAAGCTTGACAAAGGAAGTAGCTGATGGGCTGATGATCCCAATAGGCCAGCTCAATTAATTCAGCAATGTTACTTTATCTATCTACTTGCCAAGGTCTTATTATAGTTTAACTTCAGCAAAGTTTAAATACCACAAGATTAATTAAAAGACCAAGCAGTTGGCTTGATGTGAACTTGCTGTGCTAAAATTGGGTACTATGGTCATATTGTAAGGTGGTATGTTCATACAAATATATTCCAATGGTGGGGGGTTTATATATATTTAAGACCACACAACAAAACAGATTTTAAAACAACACAATAAAGAATTCATTCCAAAATAACTCAAGATAACAGATGAAAAGAATCCATTCCAAAACAATGAATTTTCTGAACTCATTTTTTTTTTCCAACTCAATGCTCTGAATATTTTTTTTTCCTTTTTTGTATTTCCATTTAGCTCCGCCTTCACGTCCACCTCTCTCATAGTTCTATTTTTTTCTCTGAATTTTTTTACCTCCAGACTTTCCCCTTCCCCCATTCCACAACCACCACTCTCTCTATCTTCCCCTTGCCTCTCATACCACACACACCTTCTCTCGTTTTCCCTTATATCTCTCACCAACGACATAACAATCCCAAAATATCAAAATCAACCGCCAACAAAACCAATTAACTGAAGTCATCTTGCTAATAAAATAATCAAAAGAATGAAAAAAAAAATATGAATACTTTACTTTGAAACAATGAAGCATATGATTCTTTGGACAACAAACAAATAAATATATATATTAAAAAAAATCAGCAAACAGATAAATATACCCACAAAAAAATTAACATAGGCAAATAAATATAGTTTCCATCATCGCCTTGCTAATCTAGGATCATTGTTGGAGACATCAATAGAATTCACTACTACCACTGCCTTGTTGAAAAAAGAGAAAAAGAAAGAAGAATTGAATAAATAATTAGACAAAAAAAGTTTAAAAGAAAAAAAAAACATTTAAAGAAAAGAAAACAGCAAACACCAATCATTATCTATTAAGGTAATAGATTAATCTTGAGAGAGAGAGAGAGAGACCTTGAAAGATTGCTGATGCCTGGAACATACTTCAACCAAATAGGAAAACCCCTAAAAATAAAAAAGCAAAACAAAATCAAACATTAAAAAAAAAAAAAAAAAGAAGCTTCAATCTCTAAAATCTATTCTCAAAAACCCATCAAATATATATAGATTAAAACTTTAAAATACACAGGAATGGCCCTAATCACCATAACACAATGAAATATGGTAGGCGTTCGCTAAGACATCCATAGGAATGACCCTCATTGGTCCTCGAGGATATCCACGATCTGCATATGGGCTGATAGCATCTTGCTAGAATTCAACTTGTAGTGTGGTGCCATGATAGCATCTTGCTGAAATTCAACTTCATTTTCAGCAACTTCATCACTTTTAATGAGTTATAAGAAACCCACATTTTTATACTTAAAATAAAAATAAAAAAAGAAAAAAGCAGAGTACATTGCTAGAAGAAGAAGATCATATATCAATGCTCAAATTTTCAACTTCATCACTTTTAATGAGTTATAAGAAACCCACAACAAATGAAAAGAGAGAGAGAGAGAGAAAGAGAAAGAGAGAGAGAGAGAGAGAGAGAGAGAGAGGGCAAAATGAACAAAATGCAAGTAAAAAACAGAGTACATGAATAGAAGAAGGTATGGGTCTGTTGCAAAGCAAAGCCCTAAAGTGATGAAGGGGGATGAGGGAGCGGGAGATGAAGGGATTAAGGTTATGGCTAGGAGAGAGGGAGGAGGACAGGAATAAAGGGTTCGGGTTTGGGTCTCCAGTGAGGAAAAGGAGAGGTGGTCGGTGGTCGTCGGTGTCGCGATGGCGGTGATCATCGCAAGAGAAGAGAGAGTAACGTATGAAAGAAATAGGAGGAAAAGAGAAAAGTTTTGAGAAGAGAGAGAGGGGGGGAAGGGGGGAGGCAGACGTGGGTAGGTGGAGAGGCAACAACGATTCTTAGGAGAGAAGTCTTTGGGCGGGAGATCACTATTGATCTGAACCATTGATATAAGTTTGGGATTAATCTCAGTCATTAAATTAAAATGTATCTCACATACATTTTATACATTTTCAAAAACCTTCCTCCCTTATTATATAGATATATATATATATATATTTGATCAGTACAAATTCATTAATGGAAGTCGAAAAGGGCATTTACAATGACTATTAAACAACAAAGCTTACACCAAACAAAGTAAAGAAATTACAAGAAGCACTTGAGAGAAAAAAAAATATGAAAATATTCAAATGCACATCATGTGCTCGTGCTCATACTGCAAAAGCAGAGTCGATCAAAATGGGCAATAGAGCATGTCTGAGATAAATTATATATTTCAACCACAGAGTTTGGAAAGCTACAAACGAAACACTGATGGCCCCCCAAAACCACAATCAAAAACCAAAAAAACAAAAAAAAAGAAAAAAAAGAAAAATAAAAGATCTCCAGCCCAAGATCCATGGAAAATCTGGTGGTAGATAGGTGAGAGGAGCAAATCTGATACCAGCAAACTTAGGAGACAGAAGATCTGACAAATCTGGTAAGGGATAGAGGTGGCACAGACAAAAGATGGAGGATGAGATCTGGTGGATCCAGTGAGGCCCTGGCTGGGAAAGTCTGAGAATAGTGAGGCTACCAAGAGGCAGAAAAGTACCTCACATGGAGGGAGAAAATGGAAAGACTAATCTTCCAAAGAATTATTGCACCAAAAATGATGAGGAAATGGAAGAGATAAGGGGCAGAAGGGAAGGGAAAGACTGCCGGAGACCAGAGCCCCCCTCCTCCACCTCTACCTCTGCCCCTGTCCCGAGCTGCGCCTTCGAAGAAAAACCCTAGGAGAGGTAAAGAAAGAGAGGTAGAAGATGTAGTATTGTTTTGACATATATAGCTCAATAAAATATTGGATCGTTTGTAGGTCTACTTATAATGGTCGAGGCCCACCAGTATTGTTAGGCCACCTAGTTAGTCCAAAATAAATCACCAAATAATATTTGCAGTGTTTCAGAAATTGGCCGTTTTAGTTAGCTATTTGAATTTTTGTTTATTCTAGCGCAGTTAAAATAGTTGTGTTTGAGAAGTTGGTTGGCTTTTTTTTTTTTTTTGTAGTTGATTTGATAGTTGTGAGAGAAAAAAATGAAATGATTATGAATTGAATGTAATCTTTTGTTTTATTAATTATATTAGTCTATTTTGTCTTTTAATAGACTATTTTAACCCAACATTCTTCCCAAACACTCCCATTATAAAATTTGTTATTTTTTTGTACTGTTTTTATTTTTGACGTTATTGACTTATAAGTTTTCAGAAATAAAATAACAAAAAATGGGTACTTAGTCCATAATTTCAATTTTTGATTTTCTTAATTCAAATTTACACACTCTAAAGTACTACTTTGTCCATAAAGACAAGTTCCTACAAAATGACCATAACTACCGAGGTATATATACATATATTGTTTCCCAAACAAACCCGAACCAAAACTCTCTCTCTCTCTCTCTCTCTCTCTCTCTCCGCTCCACCTTCCTCCTCCATCGACGATCTACCTTCGCCGTTGATCTCTTTCGCTTCCGTCAATCTCCTCCGCCGAGCTGCTACCGTCTCTTTCTAGAAAATGAATATTGACTGCTTAGATCATTTAGACATTGAGATGATTAAATCTTCCCTTGAAAAGCTATCTTGGTTTGACACTAATGATTTCCAGAAATATTTGAATAGATGTTACCCAGATGCACTTTTGTTCAGATAAATGTTGAACAAATAGGTAAATAAAAATCTGTACAGATAAAAATTTGGGATTAAAAAAATATTAAAACAAATTTGACAGATAGATGAAAATTTGAAAGATAATAATAATAAAAAAAAAACACATATTTCAACAAATAAGTGGGGGAAAAATTGACTAGATAGGGGGAAAAATTAAACAAATATATACAAATTTAAATAGATATTCAAAAAATTAAATAGATAGACAACAAAATTCAACAGATAGATTAGGGGTAAAATTGAAAGTAAAATATTCGCCAAAACAATAAAAAGATTTCTTACCAAACTATTTTACAAAGAGTAGATATCTCATCAACAAAAAATATTCACTGGGCATAATACCTTATAAATTCAAATTATTCTCTTTTGAAAATGCCAAACTTTACTATTCTTTTGTATCCCTTTCTAAGTCCTATTTTCAATTGGATTGATTAATTTTATGGGATAAAATTAGGATTCCATAAAAAAATCAAATTATTGTATATACCAGATTAAAATAAAAAATTTAAATTATTGTATATACCAGATGAAAATAACTAGCATTATTATTACTAATCAGTAAAATTTCATATTTGTAAAAACAGAGTGGAGGGTAGAAAAATCTTTTTTGATAAAAGCATTCATTCATTTCGGTTATTTCACAAAAAGAACACGAAAATCGAGGATCTGCTGAATTTGAAGTATTTTGTTTACCAATAAGATACGAAACTTACTTTCCATTTGGAATCGCACCAAAAAAGACTATTTATCTCAGAGAGGTCTGCAAAAAATTTTGGAAAAACGTCAACGCCTACTAGCTTATTTGTCAAAAAAATAAAAAATAAAAAAATAAAAATGTAGTACATTATAAATAATTAATTGGTCTGTTGAATATTCAAGAGATAAAAACTTGTTAATTTGAAAAGCCATTTTGAATTATTTACTTAAATTTGGATAAACCTTTTTTTCACTTTCAGCATTTCATGAAAAAAAAAAAAAAACCAGCAACCTATGACTGCTCCTGCTACAAGAAAAGACCCTCCTTATATTGGAACTTTTTTAATAATTTTGTCATGAAAAGTTACAAAATTTATCATCTTCATTTTTATCCAAAAATATGGTTTTGCAAATTTAGGAAAAAATCTTATAAAGGTTTCCTAATAAATAAGGTGTTTCAATATTTTTTTAATGCAAATAATTTGCCATAAAAAATTTCCTTTTTTTTTTTTTTTTATCATTTCAATTTTGTGCAATTTAACGACCAATGCGTTGTCGCCAAGCCCAAATCAGTTGATTAATGGACTGAGGCCTAACACACACCGTATTAAGGAAAAGTTGAGCCCAGGAGTGCACAAAATCAGTTGGGTTAGGCCTGCCTACCTTGGACATCTGCGTCTCCCTCCTGCTCTAGGAGTGCACAAAATAAATATATAATTGTTTGGGATTTTAAAAGAGTTCCTTTAATTTGACACATAATGATGCCGTGATAAAAGTTTTCAAATTTTAATTTATTACATACTTAATCATGTAGGACCAATTCTCTTGCTACATTAATATGGATGTACTTTAAAAAAAAAAAAAAAAATTGATTATAGATGTATTTGTAAGGATAAAATTGTGAGTTTATAATATTTCTCATAATTGAAAAAATCAAAAACTTGAGAACCAACGCGATCTCTATGAGAGATTGAACACTATGGAGTAATTCTTAGAAGTCTCACTATATTTGGATGGGCAAGTTTATGAAACATTAACTTACACAAAGTGATCCATGGATTAAAATATTGAACACAAAATTTTTAATATAAAATAATTCTCACAAATCTCATATTCTACACCGACGAGGTGTAAAATATGTGAATTTAAGCAATACCCATAATTTGTTGGTGCTTACTCGTATTACAAATTTTTTTTTTTTTTTTCACAAACTGTGTAAAGGTCTGTTTGATAACGTTTACGTTTCAGTTTATATTTACAAAAATTTTATAAACTGGTTTTTGTTATTTTTTTTTATTTTTAGAAAAACATAAACTATAAACGCGTTTGATAATTGACAAAATGTTTTAAAAAATTTTAAATATAAAAAAGAGTGAGAAATTGTTACGACCGAAACCCGCCTCTATAGGTTTAGCACCGTAACCGGCCAGTAATCCGTAGATTACCAAAGGCCTCTGAACAGACTAGCAAATAACAAGGGGCTGTGGAAGCAATAATACAAATAGACAAGGTCCAATGAGCTGTGATAACGTACATGGGACAGAACATTTCAAAACTTATTTATACATACATAAACATGCTAATCCAGATATACAATATTTACAAGGTATTTACAGAATGTACTTCCCAAGACCTGACTTTACAGAGTATACACAAAGACTAGCATGATTACAAAAACAGCCATGGCTATAGGCTTCGCTCGGAACCTCCTCGGGAGGCACAACAGTTGGCTGACAAAACAAAACAGAAGGCCGTCAATTCTGGCCCTGGTCACATGCCGGCTCACCTACATACATAATATAAACTGTGAGCGACGCCCAGTGAATAATAATGGAGTAAAGGGTTTTCAATGAATGAGTTCGTATAGATTCAGAAAATCATAATTCAGATTTGTATCAAATTCATCATTTGTCCAGATCATATACAGACAAAAATCATAAGTCATGATTAAGTTTACGTGATACATCCATTAGCATAAACAGAACAGAACAGAACAGAACGTATACACGTGAGGTTACGAATAACCAGTTCCATAAAGGAACCTCCGGATCTGGGCAACAGAACAGAACAGAAGCTGAGCCCCTCCGGTACGGGTAACAGAGTGCAGACAGAAATAAGTTTCATAAAGAAACCTCTAATACCAAGTAACAGCTAATAAATATCACATGATGCTAAAGATGTCACGAATACATATCAAAAATTGAACAATCATTCATTGTACAGAACATATCATTTCGGAAAACAGATCTTGTTTTATCACACAGAAAGTAGATACGGTTTGAACATAACTTTACTAAATTATTACTCACAGTTGGCCTTGAAACAGATAGACAGAGCAGATTGATCACACGACACGCGACACGTGACCTACATAACACATAACGGACACACACTTGAAACACACATTCTAATTGCACAAAACTTACGTCGTTGGTTCTTAGTGTGTTTCTAACCTTAAATCCTCACTATAGAGTCTTAAACATGGCCTAGGAATGCCTAGGATAAAATGAGGAAGCAAAGATGCCTTGGAAAACATTTTTCAAAACTTGTTGAAAACAAGGGTCTCGCTCGAGCGTAGCTTCCTTCGCTCGAGCGAGCTTGTCAAAACAGAGGGGTCGCTCAAGCGTACACTCCTTCGCTCGAGCAGTCTGTAAAAATGCAAAAGTATTGGTTATTGAAATTTTACACTCGATGCTCGCTCGAGCGTGAGACACAGCCCTTCGCTTGAGCGTAGGTCTCGTCGCTCGAGCGTGCATCTGCATGCACCAAAAACTTGAGAGCTTGCAATTTATGCTCGAGCCACCATTCCTTTGCTCGAGCGGAGCTTTGAACAAACGATGGTCGCTCGAGCGAGGAAGCCAAATTTTGGAATTTCTAGATTTGCCTCCCAAGCTCAAACCAAGCATTCAACACCTCAAATCTCAACCCTTTGGGCCCATTTTCTGGAAAACACTTGTAAACTCATAGGATAAGATGTTTCAGAGATCAATTTGTAAAATCAAGCCCAAAGGTGAGTCAATTAAACACAATTTCAAATAAAATCTCAAGAACAAAACAAGAGCTTAACATGCAAGTGTTCATTTTAAATCCAATGCTCTAGAACATGATCCAAAACAAGCTTAAGCTCAAGAATAGGATGAATTCATGGGCTATAACAAAAATATGGACATGCATGTGGAAATTCATGAAAAACAACTCCAAAATCCAAGAATATGTGCATGCATGCATGATTTAAGCCTCAAATCAACATTTTCAACAAATTCTTGACTTTAAACTCTAATCTTCCATGAACCATGCAAGAATTAATCTTAAATTCACAATGGAAAAGGTGAAATCTCTATCTTAGGTCTTGAATTCTAAGTGTAGAAGCTCAAATCTTCCAAGTTTCCTTCAAATCTCCAAAGATCAAGCAAAATTCTTGTTGAATCAATTTTCTCCTACTCTTCTCTCACTCTCACGGTTTGGTCTGAGATATGGATGAAGAAATGATGCCTAAAGGGTGTAAATTAAGTCCCACACAAGTTTGTAAAGCTGGCCCACTAAGTGACAAACATGTAAATACTCAACTAATGTGATTTAGCATTATTTAATCCAATTTAATCATACCAAATCAAATTTCAACTAAATTTACCATAAAATCACATCAATTCTAATTAACACAAAACACTAATCCGTTTCAGATTCGGTCCCCGATAAGGTCTTCAATTTGCAATTTAAAACATAAAACATGAACAGATCATTTGATGACAAACAGATAAAAACACAAAGATAAAGCAATACATATGCAATTTAATTTTGGATTCATTCTAAATTACTGTTAGGCATAAATAATCATGGTTTATCATTAATCGGAGGTCGGGGTTATTACAGAAATGACAAGTGGTGGCAAGTGGCGGCGGAAGACGGTGGTGGAAAGTAGTGGCGGTGGGTGGTGGGTAGCGGGTGGTGGGTGGTGGTGGTGGCAAGTGGGTGGCGGGTGGTAGCGGGTGAGTGGTGGTAGCAGGTAGTGGTGTAGCTTATATTTTTAATTTTTTTTTAATTAAAAAATTTTCAGTTCATCTGTCAGGCAAAATGCAAAAACCTAAGACTTCTTAAATAAAAAAAATTTACTAAAAATGGAAATAAATCAACAAAAAAGCTGAAAAAATAAATTAAGAAAAAAAAAAATACGTCAAACACCCATTCTTTATTAAACTAAAGCTTTTCTATTGCCTATATAGCCAAGTTACCTAATATGGTTTTTCAATGCATGTGAATAATTGAAAAATGGAAACTTCCAAAATTAGATATTGCAGAGGCAAGAACCAAGACAAATAAAGGGTTGTGAAACCCTATTTCACCTCCTCTGTATTGATGGGTGGGTGACGGTAGCGGGTGGTAGGTGGTAGCGAGTGGGTGGTGGGGGGGGGTGGTGGTGGTGGGTGGCAGATGGCCGGTGGTGGCGGGTGGGTGGTGGGTGGTGATGATGGGTTGGTGGGTGACGGTGGTGGGTGGTAGCGAGTGGGTGGTGGTGGGTGGTAGTGGCAGGTAGGTTGGTGGTGGTGGTGGGTGGATGGGTGACGGTGGTAGGTGGTAGGTGGTAGTGAGTGAGTGGGAGTGAGTGGTGGTGGTGGTGGCAGAAAACGGTAGTGGAAAATGGTGGCGGGTGGTGGCTAGTGTTGGGTGGGAAAAAAAAGCAAAACTCAAAACTCAAAACGAAAACATATTTTTTGAGTTTACATTTTTTGGCTAAATTTATAAACTGAAACTACTGATTTATAAATTAAAAATTTACCAAACAAGTTTTTATTTGAATTTTTAAAATTTTTGTAAATATAAACAGAAAACTGAAAACGTAGGTGTTACCAAACGGCACCTTAGCAAACAGGCTTTAGATGGTAAAAATGTTGTAAAATTAACAAATAATTAAATAAGTTACCAACGTAAGAAATGACTTATCAAAAGATTCTTATAAATCTTAGAAATAATCAACCCATTCTCTACAAGCAACATTCAGATTACAATTAGGATTAACAGCGTTTAGCACTCCGTTTGTTTGAATAAAAAAAAATTTAATAAAAATTAATTTTTAAGAATTTTTCTTTCCAAAAAATATCTTTTAGATAAAATATTTTTTTATGTTTAATGGTGGTAGTGGTGAAACAAAGGTGGAGGTGGAAGTGATGACACGGTGGTGGGGCAGCAACGGCGGTGCTAGTGGCAGTGATGGCGACAGTGATGGTGGCGGTGGCCTTAGTGATAGTGGTGTGATGGTAGAAATGAGAGTTGTGTTGGTGGTGAAACTGGTAAAGTTTTAGTCCAGGAAACATTTTCTGGTTTTTAAAATGAAAAATAATTTCTATCCAAATAGGCTTGTTTTCTATTGATTATGGAAAATTTTTCCTATTGACTTCTAATTTTTATTATACCAAATATTAAAAAATATGAAAAATATTTTTTTATTTTTCCCCCAAACAAATGGAGCATAATTAATTTTGTTAAGTGAAATTTAGTGAAAAATCATATTTCATAGACTTGTAATCTAATAATCTAATAGATCTTATGTGTATTTTCAGGGAAATCCTAATATGTACAATATTTTATGTTTTTGAAAAATGTGTATAATATGCACTCTTAATTATGTCATTTTATTCTTTAGTTGTGAGCAATTTTCTTATTTAGTTATAACATCATTTCAGGTATGTCTTATAATGTATTTAATTATGATATATTTTTAATTTTTTTAATTATGATTCAGAAAATTAAAGTTATATCATTTTTCTTTTTAGTTACAAAATGCATATACAAAGAGTGTGCATCATGGAAAATTATTCAATATTCTCAGAGTACCACGTGTTTATACTTCATAACTAATCATTATTTAATATGTCCCCTCATGTTTCTCAATCACCAAACACAATACTTCACCTACCTACCTTCTCCACCAATCATAATACTATGGAATATCATGTGTCCACACACCGAAATTACTGAATAATTACCCGTGCATCATAGTGTTTTTATATTCCAATTAATCTTTAGGTTTTCTAAAGTTTACCAAATAAATTCCATATCCAATATTTTATGTTGTTTTATGAACATGAGATGTCGTTTGGAAATATGTTATTTTAATAACTTTTTAATTTTTTATGAAAAGATATGTAAAAAAATAGAGAGAGTAATGTGACAATTTATAATAATTTTTTAACTAAAATATATAATTGACAAACGAGATTTGAGTATCGTTCTAAGTTCGGTATGTATTAATCCCCCAAACAAAAAAATTTGTTTGATTGTGTTGTAAGCCTGGTTCTCTCTATTTATACTACTTACGGCCGTCGGTCACTCCAAACCCCTCCTTTCTCTTTTTATCTCTCTTGATGTTTATATGTATTTTTTGTCTCTAGGTTTTTGCTCAAAGTGAACTGTGTAGAGTTTATTGGGTCTGTGAATGTTCACTTTAATTTGGTGATATGAAGTGTCACATTACATCGTGCCAATATACAAATTATATTGTGCGATTACTACATAGGAGTGTTTTTGTAACTTTGCAACCCGCAAGACTAATTGGATTATAAAAACATAATTAAAATTAATTGGAATATATGTACAAAACATGATTTATAGAAAAATGTCCCGTTTGTTAAACTTTTTTGGATTTATTGTTTAATAAGTCTTATAATAATTAATGATATTTTTTTATCAAATACTTTAAAAAAAAAGTTCATAATTATTAATTTTCCGTGATAGTTTAAAATTTTTATCACAAAAATTGTCGCTAATTCTAAGTTTTAACAATAGTTTAAAAAAATTGCCACAAAAAAGTTGCTAATTTTTAACCTTTAGCGATAATTTGAAAAATTCTTTACAAAAAAACGTCAGTAATTGTAAGTTTTAATAATAATTTATAAAAATCGTGATAAAAAAGTTATTAATTGTTAATTTTTAGAGACATGCGAAAAATCGTTAAAAAAAATTATTTTTAACTATAATTTTATTAAAATTTATTTTGAATAAGACTTGATGAGAATTAAATGTAATTATTAAAACTTATTGATGATTTATTTATTAGAATTTATTTCTAAAAATTTTATGTAAAAATCAATCAATAATAATAATAATAATAATAATAATAATAAATTTGTAAGATTTTTTTATTAAAAAAAAACATGTATAATTTTAAAAGAATAACATTTATTTTTGTAAAATAAAGTTCTTATTTTTACCGAATGATGTACACACAAAAAAATAAAAAACAAAAAGTTAAAGGATAAACCAAATGGGAACATATCTATAAAGGAAAATGCTCCGTAACTCAAGAAAATGAGACTCGAATGGCTCGAATGGTATGAAAAATATTATCTTACCGGTAAGAGAATTAAAAAACATCCTAAAACGATGCCGTTTTGAGATTTTAAGCCACGAAAAATTCGAGTTACGAATCAAACCCCATCCATAAATAAGAGGAACATAAAATCTGTAATAGAGATAGAAGAAGGAGAGTCTACCCAATTTGTCCATAGTAAAGAGAAACGTGGCCTAGCTTTCCTGACGTGGCGAGCCATGTCCAACACGTGTACCATCCACATTTACATGCAAAAAAGAGAAGAAAACAAAAAAAGGTTAAGTTTTTGGCTATATATATGTAAATTATTACAATTCATTTGGTAACGCTTATAGCAAGCAAATTGCAATACACCTTCTTCTATCTTCTCCCTGCCGTTGAGTATCTATTTATCTTAAAATCGAAGCCTTATTCTCGATCGATCTTTGGTTTCTGATCTGAATCTGTTCAAAAATGGCAGACATCTATGATCAATTCGGCAATAAAATACCGCTGACTGACGAACACGGCCACCCGGTTCAGTTGACGGACGAGCGCGGCAAGCCTATGCACCTTACCGGCGTTGCCGTGGTTGAGGAGGCTGAAACCGGTGCTGGCGTCGTTGTCACTGAGACTGTTGTTAGCGTTGGCATGACCGACGTGCTTGGACATGGGCATGGTGCTGGTGCTGGTGCTGGTGCTGGTGCTGGAGCTGGCAGCGCCGGCATAACAGACATTGGATCTACTGGCGGTGTTGGTACTGCTGCCAGTGATGCACACCAGCGGGAGCAGCTTCACCGCTCCTCTAGTTCGAGCTCTAGCTCGGTGAGATATCCTCACACCATATAAAAATGTTTAAGAGCTCTAAATTAGGAGCTCTAGAGGAATTCTAATTTGTCTTCTTTCTCATGATGAATTTTTTTTTTCCCTTTCCTTTCTTTTTTTTTTTAAATTTTTGCCCCGGCGCTACACCTAGTGCTCTCTATTACAGCCGCACACTATATTTGTTTTATGATTACATTTATATATATGTATATATATATATATTAGCCACACGCCACGCAACGCAACGCGCGTGTAATTAAAATAAATTTTTATTATATATAATATATTATGCAAGTGGTAAGAGTCATGTTTATTAATTCTAAAGTTTAATTCTAAAGTTTAAGGGCCAAGTTAATTATTATTTTTTGTTTATATATTTCAAATAAGAAAATGAGGACATGTGACATAAAGAAAAGTCAATAAATTATCAATAAAACACTTTAATTTGGACATGAACCCATACTCAAATTGGACGCGCATTGCCCATAGATTGTACTATACTTGCACAGATGCCCATGTATGAGTTGCACCCCGTCCAAGGCAAAAACTCTTGGGTGAATTATCTTGCTCTTTGTGATTATACCGATGGCCGAGAAGGCGAAGTTGAACAACCTCTGCTGAGGACGATGGATTCTATCCTCGACGTTGACTTTCTTCTCCTCCTTCTATTTTACCTTTATTTTTCATTTTTTGTACCTCACCTCAATTTCATCAAACTCATTAAAAAAAAAAAATTTCTTTTTTTCAATCTAGTTTAGCTTTGCTTAGGGGTTTCTTTATTCACTTTTTCATTTTCAAATTAATTAAATGCTAGGAAAGATCAAACATGTGGTTGAAAAATTACACGGTTGGCAATCTGGGCTAACTGGGTTGTGCAGTTCAATATATACGCACGTCCAATAATACGTGACGATGGGCTCAGCCAAGCTATTCCGGAGACTTTAAGTTAGCCATCTCGAAACACAATAATATCACAGAAGACTTTTTTCTAGCTAACAAATTGATCGCTGTACAGAGAATTGGATCACGTTTGTCAAGCAATACGATGTCAGTGTCACCACGGGATTCTGAAGGGAGTGTGCTGACTATCAAGTAATTGCGAAAGACTATTGTATGGCGATACTGATCTACCATCCACGAAGGGCCGTCTCCGAGAGCTGTAACATAGGCTTTGCCTATGGACCGAACGACCGTCACTGCGCCGAATGGGGCTTCTGTGAGATCCGTGCATGAATGTATAGTTGTAGTAACAAGCTCATCTTTGTGTAGTTATATTGATTTCAGTGAGCGATATTGGGTAATAAGGGAAATTACTTCGGTATATTCGCTTGAAGTCGAAAGTGTCAAAAAGAAAAAATATCAGTCTGAGTTATCTATAGCCACAAATTCGTTCGTTATATAGAATTACACTAGGATGAGTTAACGAGCCAAGAGCTAGCTGTGTCCTTAAATTTGACCATCCTAAACATCGTCAATGACACTCCTCTAGTGTCTCATGATCTGAAAATACCTTTTCTACAGTTGATGTCAACTCGCCAATCCCAACCTAGCATCTACTTAATCGTTTGTGCGACGACATGAGATTTCAGCTGCATAGAGAAAAATAGTAATTACTCTTGGGAAAGTGTTGCTCACTGTTTTATAAGCTTTCCTAGAATTATTCGAGTGTTTGGCTTGTCATCCATAGAGGAGCGTGTCGATTCTGATAGTTCGATCATGAGTCGAACTCGTAATCTCTGTGGGCTATCGACGCACATTTTCATATGCGAAGTTGACCTGACGACATCCTGTGGATTGTCATAAATTTCTCTAGAAGAGGTAAGATAATCATACTTGTTGCGTGATTGCGAGTGTGGAGCCTGATACATGTTGAATCATTCGCAGACGGCGCCGCTATGTTCGTATCTTGTGTGGCAAGTTATCTCGATCAAGATTCTGTATCAAGCTGACTCGAACATTAAACTGCAATAATGACTGTGGCACGGCCCTGAATAGGAGTCTTGCAAAAATTCGCATGGTATTTTAACACTTAGTTTGGACTTCTTCGCAGATAATTTATTTATAAAAAAGTGTATATAAGGAGCAATTGTATCAACTGACCAACCGATTTTATTCACATCGCACTACTATTCTATCAAGCAGCCCGCCCGAAATATGCATAATAACCTTAATTAAAAGTTTGCAATTGTTGACTACCAACTAACGGGGTATATAACTCACACAATTCATCCATAGAGTGAGATTAATCAATATGCGTCTCTATTCGGTAGCACAAAGTAAATAGTATACTTGACATAATAATATAAAAATTGCTCTGTGATGGCTTTGACATAAACTTAAGGAAGACACGGAAAGACGAGGTGCTACCTTTTTCATACTGGCGTTAGCGAGCTCTGTGAAGTAAGCTTGTAGAACTCACACCGACCGTTCGAAGATGGTAAACTATTACTATGCAGGCAAAGCGATCTAGCACTTGGTCAATCTCACATACTGGTTGTCAAGGTGTAGATGTCACACGAACAAGTGTGGATATGAAACTTATTGGTGAGTGGTATGAGACCTGCATAATCATGAATTCTGCAGAAGTAAGTAATATTCTCAGAGATACTTACGTGGGGCATGTAATCGTCATTTGTTGCTTCCGTTGCCTTGATTACGGGGTAAGGTTGAAGTTAATCGACATGTATTTTATACATAAAGTATATAGTATGAACTTTGTTTGGAGAGACTATATAATCATGCTGAGAGTTTAATCTTCCGAGAGAGGCTGGAGGAGTTGAGTCGTTTATGTCTTCGATATGGTCACAGTTAGTAAATTTGTGACTCTTCGCACAATCGTTCATAATGAGAGCAACGACTATTACTCTTTACCCAATTCATCATGGATGTTGTCTCAATCTATAGCCAGGTGACTCATCAGCATTATATCTCTGATAGTATATCAATTGCTCAACCAGATGGTGAATCTTCGTGTTTCTAGATTGATTTACTACAAATGTGACACACTACTCCCGGTGCGTTTCCTTCTACTATCATATTGAGACACAAATACATAATGAGTATTTGGTTAGTTCTCGATTACGATCACATAATAATGTATGTGGACTTTTTGTTGTAAACAATATAATTCAAGA
>NW_021027594.1:947496-978523 GCF_004153795.1 Camellia sinensis | reverse complement strand
TCAAGTCAGTATATCTCTCAAAGATAATCAATAGTGCAAGACTCACTGTACTGAATATAAATTGCATACCTTAGACCCATGGGGATGCCTCTCTTTTATAGTTAACTCAATCCTTGTCCAAGTAGAAGCCTAGCTTCAATGGACTTTTGCTCAGTGCTTAGGCTGGACTCTCTAATAGATATAAATAAACTCCCTAAGAGTGTTATCCTTATCCATGCTGAAGTCCTACATCATTCTAGGACTCTTGTCCCTTATCCGCTTATCTCGGATTTCGATATCTTCGGAGATAACCTTGACCTAGCCGAGATCACCTCGGCGCCACGACCAGGACACGTGGCACTCCGGCTGACACGTCGGCGTCATCTTGGCCATATGTTGGTACTCATAAAATATATCCCCACAACTACCCCCTAGCTTCTATTACCTCGACATTCTGAGGTGATGGAACCTACACTATTCGCTCATCTGTGCCCCTCTGTCCGAGACCAAACTCTACAACAAAAAGTACTTTTAGCGACTAAAACTGCATTTTTCGTCGCTGAAAGTAGTAGAATTGGCGACTAAAATGGAATTAGTCGCCAAAATTGATCACTTTTGCCGACTAAAAGAGTTTAGTCGCCAAATATAAGGGTTTTAGCGACTAAAAGGCAGTTTAGTCGCGGAATGTAGGGGTTTTAGCGACTGAAGATTGTTTAGTAGTCAAAAGTCACGGTTTTTGGAGACTAAAATGATTTAGTAGTCAAAAGTGATGGTTTTGGAGACTAAAAAACAGTTTCGTCGCCGATTATAGGTGTTTTGCCGACTAAAAACTGTTTGATTGCTGAAAGTGAAGCTTTTTGGCTATAAAAAAAAAAAATTAGTAGCTAAAAACAGTCAATTGCCGACTAAAATTCAGTTTAGTCACCAAAAGTGTTTTTTCTTGTTGTATGTAATAAGATAGACTAATAATTTTATTTTATTTTATTTTATTATATTATTATTTTATTATTTTTTCAGATTCACAGATCAGTAATTTCCCCTTTGTTTATTTCATCCTATACAAACATAAAAGAGAAGAGACAAAAAAAAAATAAAAAAAATCAGCCTTTCACTTTTTTTTATTTTAATTATGATTAGAGGATATGGAGAATATAAACTTTATTATTTTTAGGTCAGCACGCCCAGCCCGTTTGACTAATAAGGACTTGGGAAAATTGTTTTAGTCAATAGGATTATGTTGGGTTAACATTTTTAGTCCGATATTTTAAAATGTTAAGTTTGGGATTTATATTTTCAACTTGTTTGGACTGGCACACTATTAAATTAATTAATTATAATATATTAAATTATATATTTTTTGTTAGTATGTGGACTTTATTTTTATTGATTTTATTGAAACTCACATTTATGGTAATATTTAAATGAATTTATTAAGAAATAACATTGTTATTCAAGTTCAAAAATTAGATCTATCTTTTAATTCTATTGATGTGGATTACAATATTTAAGGTAACACTCTATCATATATTTTTTAATTAACCAATCATATCATTTGGTCTAGAAATCCCAAGATAGTGAATCAATTGACTGTTGAAAGTGCAAATTTGATCAAAATTAAAATCCTTTTCTCATCTTAAACTCATTTGCAATTACTTTTATTAAGTGTGTTCAAATGTTGTTCACTACCATAATTTCTTTTTCTTTTTTTATTTTTTCCTTCTCAATTATTTGTTCTAGTCCGAGGACGATGGGCAAGGTGGGAGAAGGAAGAAGAAGAAGAAGAAGGGGCTGAAGGAGAAAATAAAGGAGAAATTGACTGGTGGAAAGCACAAAGATGACCAGCATGCCCATAGCGCCACTACTGCCACCTACCCAACTAATACCACCACCACCGCTGGCTATCCAACCACCGTCAGCAGCACCACTCCTCCGGGGCAGCAACACCACCACGAGGCAGTGGCGGCAGGGCACGAGAAGAAGGGCATCATGGAGAAGATCAAGGAGAAGCTACCTGGCCAACACAACCACTAGAACTGCATGTAGAGAGAGTGAGAGATGAGATATATGTTCATATCATAATGGAGTTTGTTGTTGTCTATGTTGTGTTGCTAGATTGTGCACCTTAAGGTATATAAACTAAACTTGCTTTGGTTTGAAGCTTCTTGTTTCTTGTTGGGATTGTAATAAGTGGGGGGTGAATGTTTTTTGGGAAAAGTAAGGGATCATGAAAATTTTGTCATGAAAATGATCATGAAAAATTTATGATCTTTGGATTACCTTGATTAGTGTGTGGTGCTTTATTCTAAGTGTAATCCAAGGGTCACGAAGCTTTCAAGAATATTTTCATGAAAGATTTTTCATGATACCTAGCATTGCTGATTTTTTTTGTAATGCTGAATTTGGTTTCAATGGTTGTTTGGTAGACTTAATTTGTTTTCACTGAATGACATATCTCATTTATCCCCGATTGACACGTATGGTTTTCACTTCATTTGTTTTCACCAAATGGCATCTCCGGTATTTATCCGCCATACATGTTGTTTGTATGAACTGAATTAGTAATAGGTAGTGGCTTCCTGCAGTCCGAGGGTGTTGTTGGGTCTGTGGAAGCTCATTATGGGTCTCGTTTTGATAATTCGAACCATTCAATGTGTATAACTCGTCGAGTACTATATGCATACAAACAATCACTTTGATTAGATATTGATAGCTATGTGATCAAATCAGTTTTCTGTCAATTGTTTATTTTTTGACCGTCTATTTTTTTTATACAAAATTGATTTGATCACGTAGCTATCGATATCCGATCAACGTGATTTTTTATAAGCATATAGTACTTGACGAGTTCTACACATTGAACGATTCGGATTATCGAAACAGGATCCGTGATGGACCACTCCAAGCCCAACAATACCTTCTAGTTCGATCATGGACGGGAGAGAAGCCCTTAGTAATAAACATCTCATTTAAAAGTTTATACTCTTATACAAAATTTTAACATTTTAGATTGATCAAAGAAAGGGTGAATTACTCTTTACTTCTTTAACTATACCTACTGCCTTGGGTCACTTTAATTCATTGAATTAAAATTTAAATTTATAACATTTGACCATTTTTATCTATTAATTTTTTTTTTATATGAATTTTCATAACAAAAACGCATTCAGTTATTGTTGACTATTTTGACATTTTGAAAGTTAAAAATATAATTAGAGTGTACCAGTAAGGATTTGAAAAGTCTTTACAGATATTTAATAAGTTAAAGTTTATCAAATGACTGTGATGAGGTTCTCTTAACCTCAATGAAGAGGACTTTACTGTGGTGTGTTGAAAGAAGAATCAATGCTTTTAACTTCAATTTGAAACAGACCGCTTGAGTGGCCAAAATATCGCTCGACCATCAGACCCAGAATATCACTTGAGCGATCAACCTATGGCTCAAGCGAATAAACTAAACTCCCAAAACATCACCCTGTTAAACAGATCGCTCGAGCGAACTAACCATCACTCTAGCAAAGAATGCCCCTCTCTTAGAAGTTCAAACCTCCAAACACAAATTCTAGAAGAAACAAAAGACTGCTCAAGCGAAGAAATGGCCACTCGAGCGAACTCAATAACCAACAGACAAAAATTTCTTTGAAACACTAACTCCCAACCTATTCAAAATGAAGTCCAATAACTTCAAACAATCAATCGCAATCAACAAAACAAACAAAAATAAGTATAAACAACAACAATGAGTACTAGATCCTAAATTAAAAAATATAAAAGGGTCAGGTCTTAATCCAGACCGATATAACCTCCCTTCCTTTGGAGATTTCGTTCCTGAAATTGAACCAAGGCAACGATAATAAAACAATACATTAACAACAAACAGTAACTCATGCTCCATAGTATAAAAGACATAACATTCCAACTCAACACACGTATTGATTCCAAATCTCCAAAATGTTCACATGTTACAGCAAGTCGTGAAATGAAGCCAAAAGGGTCAAACATTAACAAACAAGTCTGGATGCTTCTCTCGGACCTCGGCCTCATGCTTCCAAGTCGCCTCCTTAACCTCGTGGTGTTGCCATAACACCTTAACCACTGGAATAGACTTGCCTCGCGGAACTTGATCCCGAGTATCTAATACCTGAACCGGTTTCTCCTCATATGAGACGTCTTCATCTACCTCTAAATTGGTCCAATCCAGCATGTGTGAAAAATCAAGCTCATACTCTTGGAGCATACAAATATGAAACACATCATTAATCATAAAAAGTTTGGGCAATAAGGCCAAACCATAAACTACTTCCCCGATCCACTCTAGAATCTCAAAAGATCCCATGAATCTCGGAGACAACTTACCACTCTTCATAAATCTCATCAAACCCCTCGTTGGTGAGATTTTAAGAAACACATGATCTCCCATCTCAAAAGACAAGAGTTTCCTTTTCTGGTCGGTATAGCTTTTTTGACGACTCTAAGCTGAAGCTAACCTCTTACGGATAAGTGCGACCTTCTCCGTCGTTTTCTAGACTAATTCTAGACCCAACATAGGTGCATCACCCACCTAGGCCCAACACACAGGTGATCTACACAATCAGCCGTATAGGGCCTTAAAAGGTGTCATTCGAAAGCTCACCTGAAAGCTATTATTATATGTGAACTTTACCAAAGACAAATGCCTCTCCCATAACCACTTAAAATTGAGAACGCAATCCTGAAGCATGTCTTCTAGAATCTGAATAGTGCGCTCGGACTGCACATTTGTCTGAGGATGATAGGCGGTGCTAAATGTCAACTTAGTGCCCAAGGCACTCTGTAGGCTCTGCCACAACTGAGCTATGAAACGCAAATCATTATCCGAGATAATAGTCACCAGGACCCCATGGAGTCGCATTATGTCTCTAACATATAACTCAGCAAGAAAATCCACCGAGTCACTCATGTACATAGGTATAAAGTGCGCAGACTTAGTTAACTGATCAAAACTACCCACATGGCATCATTACCCCGTTGAGTCCTCGGAAGACCCACAACAAAATCCATCGTGACATACTCCCACTTCCACTCGACTATAGGTAAGGGCTATGACAAACTCGTTGGTCGTTGGTGTTCGGCCTTCACTTGTTGACAAGTAAGGCACCTTGAAACAAACAAAGCCACATCTTTCTTCATCTCCCTCCACCAAAATTGGCAGCAAAGATCATGGTACATCTTCTGGCCTCTTGAGTGTACTATAAGGCGCGAATGGTAAAACTCTCGAAGTACCTCCTCTCTACAATACTTTGGCACAAAAAGGTGGTCTAGTTACCTCACACTTGAGTACGAATGAACATTCAAAACCTTCTCTATTTTCCTACTAGAGATCTTCCCTCAGATAGTCTATACCTCCAAATCATGTTGTTGTGCCATCGTAACCTAACTAACCAAGGTAAGTTATGCAACCACGGTAAATAAAGTGGCCAACTCAATGGACTCGCCAAGGTGTAACTCAAACATGCTGATAGCCCCCAACATCTCCTACTCTCGGATGGCAATACTCACTACTATGCTCACAGATTTCCTACTCAACGTATCGGCCACCACATTGGCCTTTCCCAAATGATAATGCAACTCAAAATTGTAATCCTCAATAAACTCCATCTACCTCATTTGCCCCCGTATAGATAATGCGTCCAAATTTTTAAGGCAAAGATCACCACCGCTAACTCTAAGTTACGCATAGGATAATTTCTCTCGTGGGTTTTCAATTGCCATAAACCATAGGCTACAACTTTCCCTTCCTGCATCCACACAACCAAAAATTTCCATAGACGCATCACATTATACAAAATAACCCAAACCCCTCTCTAGAATAATCAAAACTAGAGCAGTGGTGAGTCTAATCTTAAGTTCTTAAAACAATTTTTCATAAGCCTTACCCCACAGAAATCTAACTCATTTCCTCGTCAATCTAGTCAACGGCGAAGCCAACCTTGAGAAACCTTTCACAAAAGGTTGGTAATACCTGTCTAAGCCCAAGAAACTCCAGATCTCAAAGGCATTCTTCGGTTGCTCCTAATCTTGCACTGAGTCTATCTTAGACAAATCTACAATCACCACTTCCCCGGACATCATATGGCCTAGAAACTTAACTTTGTTAAGCCAAAACTAACACTTCCTGAACTTGGCATACAGATGGTGTGCTCTAAGAAACTCAAGTACAACCCACAAGCATTTCTCGTGTTCCTCCTCGGAGGGTGAGTAGACTAAGATATTGTTAACGAAGACAACTAAACTGATCTAAGAACTTACGAAAGACTCAATTCATCTAGTCCATAAACAAAGTTGGTGCATTGGTTAGCCTAAAAGGCATTACTAAGAACTCGTAATGGCCATACTGCGTACGAAATACCATTTTCTAAATATCGTCCTCCTTCACTCTCAACTAGTTATACTCTGATCTCAAATCTATCTTCGAAAAACAACGAGATCCTTTCAATTGGTAAAAAAATCTTCTATTTGCTGCAGTGGGTATTTGTTCTTAATAGTTACCCAATTCATCTTACGGTAGTCAATGCACAACCGCAATGTACCATCCTTCTTCTTCGTAAAGAGAATCGGTACTACCTAAGGCGAGGTACTAGGGTGAATAAAACCCTTATCTAATAAATCTTGGAGCTGCACCTTCAACTCACATAACTCGACTAGCGCAAACCTATATGGTGCCATAGAAATCGAAGTCATGCCTAGTGCCAAATCGATAGAGAACTCAATCTCTCTATGTGGTGGTAAATCGGTAAGATCCTCTAGAAAGACATCCGCATGCTCTCGAACTACCCTTAGCAAGTCACTCCAAACTGTACTACCCTCATCAGCTACTGAGATGGCAAAAAGGATACTCAACTTTCCTTGACTCTTAAGGTCATACAACAAAGGAATAAAACTATCACCTCGGTCACACAAAAAGTAGAAACACTCTCTTGATGTTGTACACACCGATACCCTCATACAACGGTATTCTATTGAAGTCCAAAAATAAGTCAACCAATATATAGCCAGAATCACATGAAAAGCATGTGTATCAAGAACAACAAAATCAAAAAAGAGTGGATGATTTGCGACCTCAATTTCACAAGAGCGGCATACTCGACCCAATACCACTCTACCCCTAATAGGTGTCTTAACAAACAGAGGAGACTCCAATTGATCAAACTCTAATCCCAAAGCAGATGTAAAAGAAGACAAAATGAAGGAATGAAATGCACCTGTATCAATCAACATATTGGCTAAGGAATTGAATAGTAAAACGTTACATCTCACAATAGGAGGTACCGGCAATTGCTCTGGCATGGTAACAGCATACACATTTCTTGGAGGCATCTGATTAACTTGCTCACGCCTCAGAGCATAGGCCTGAAGAACTGGCTGAGCCAAAATGGCTCATTGATTGGCCCTTAAGGCCTGAACTAACTAAGTTGCTGATGGATCTGTGTCTGCCTCGAACCAAACGCACACAATATGCCACCCGACTGAGAGCAAAACCTTCTCAAATGCTCGGTCTGTCCACACTGATAACAAATAGGCAGCTGCTTTCTCCCTTGACCCTAACTTTGAGAACGAATCGAAGACGGTACAGACTATTACCCCTTCTCTCTAAGGGCAAGTTGAAGACTTGTGGCCTAACTAACCATACTTGAAGCACTTGAATCCATCTTGGTTGCCTCTCCCTGAACTAGAGCTCAGCATGGAAATGTGGATCTAGACTGCGAAGCTTAGGACTGCAACCAGGTAGAACCCCCCTGTCTTTTGTTGTCCCTCGCATCCTCTTGAGACTCATGCCCTCTCTGCCTGGAACCTCTTATTCATTCCCTACTCTGTTTGAATCACCACCTCCAAATAGGTTGCCAATTAGACAAGGCACCTATAGTCTCGAATCATAGACCTGACCACTTCAAAAAAGAGCCTGGTCTTCAATCTCTTCTTGAACTCAATACAACGACATTCCTTTGTCACCACGACTTATGGTGCAAACCTTGAGAGGCTAGTGAAGGTCACTGTAGTTGGTTTTTTGTGCTTCTCGGAGGTGTTTAGTCTCCTCGGATTCGATTCCCTATAGTTCGAACTCCCATGGTTCTAAATCTGGCTTCACAAGTGCAATGTGAAATAGAAAAACGAATGAAAGTCCAGATTCGAAATTTTTAAAAAAAATCCATTAATCACTGGATATGCCAAAAATGGACTGCATTGGCTAGATTTCAAAGTCACAGCCTAATATTTTTGTGAGAATTAGGAAACTCGTGACTCGTCCCAAAGGCCACTTGTCCTTCATAACCAAAATTGTCTCAGTTCGGGAACTTAGGTATGAATAGGTAAGGTCATGAATTGAGCACCCTACTCACCCAATCAAAGATCGGCCTCTACTTAATCATAATGTGAATCTTATAGACATTACATGCTCATATTCTGTTTTATTAATGTGAAACAAACAAGTAAAAACCACGTCACTTACTTTGGACTGCTTTGATCTTATGCGATTTTGAAAGAGTTTAGATATGTGCAACTCAATGAAAAAATGAGCTTATATGTACAACAATCAAAGTCATTCCAATTTAAAAAAAATAACCTCCATCCACAGGCATTCATAGAAATATTTCAAGTAAGCAAGTAGCCTTATGGTAGTATACTCAACATGGTAACACAAACATACACATGATATGCTAAAGAAAAAATGCTCACCTAGTACTCAACCATGGCAAGCCAAAGAAAAGAAGATAGTTAGAAAAAATGCATGATCCTAATATGTGAAATGGCTAATGCAATGCATACAAAAATGCAACTACTAGATTAGGCTACGACTATTAACATGAACTATAAGTCAACTCAAAGCACGAGGTAGTGCACATAATCAAGTAAGAAATGATAACGACATCAAGTATGATGAGCTGAACCTTAATGCATGCAAAAATGGATACGAAGCATGGGAATGATAAAGGAAAGCATGATGCTTTATACAACTATGGTAAGCATGTAAATAAAATAGAGAAAGAAATGGAGGTTGGAAGACATACATCCAATGTTACAAATTTGCCCTCTTTACAAGAGGGTCCGAATGTCCTAATTAACTAATTATTACAAACACAAATGAATTAACTAATTATTACAAATACAAATTTCTGAGCGATGAATCTAAATGAGTTGAATGAAGGGCGGAAAGCCGCGTGCGCGTGAGTAAGAACATCCTCCGGAAACCTCTCTGCCTGTCACCAAAAATGGCCCTGTTCTTAGCCATAAAATAGTTTTGTTTTGACCCCAGGATCTGCTTTGCTTGGCTGAATAACCACACTTGCTGTACAAAAGATTTGGTCAGCCAGCCTGATGAATTAGTCGATTGTACAACTGAATGGCCGGCTGGCCACTAATTCTGGAAAACCTGATGCAACAAAACTGGAACAGAGCAAATGAAGGATTTCTAAAGGATATTCATCCTTCCTGTTCCCTCCTATCATGAAGATATTCAAGGAGGAAATAGGTTTTCTTCTCAAATCATTAAGCATCCTAATGGTATTACATGATGATTAGTGAAGCGACGGGATGAAAGATCTAACAAATGATGAGAATTAAAGCTTGAAACTTCAAATGAAGAAATGGTTCGAACCTACTACGTCTCATAGTGAATAAGAGTAAATGAGTACTCGAATTAGAGAGAATAGATTAATGAGAACCATTTTGAAAGGGAACCTTGTAAACAAGAGATTACATCATTGAAAAAAGAAATTAGAGACTCTTCTTCCTACCCATGGAACATGGATTGACATCCATTTCTATGCTTCAAAATGGAACTAGGAGAGAGCTTCTAATACTTTAAACGAAAGAGCTCTCATTTGGCTTCAAAGCAAAATAAAAGCAAACTAAGCAAATATATGAAAGCTATAAAAAGTTGTTGTATGCTCATCTTCCTATTCATGGAATAAGGATGAGACACCCATAACCAAGCTTCAAAAAGGAACTAGAAGAGAGCTTACAACACTTTAAAGAAGACAAGAGGGAAAATCAAAATCAAGCTACCTACTAAAGCTTAAACATATAACTCATCAAAATTGTTGACAACTCCTCTTCCAACTCATGGAATAAGGATGAAACATTCATTTCCATGTTCCAAAAATGATCAAGAAGAGAGTTTTTCAACACTTTTGACAAGGAAGCTATCTGTAGACACCCCATTTTTGACCGTCCTCAAGACCTGGACGTCACCGGTGGAACACTCGGTGATCATCCATGTTCGTGTTCATTTTGAGTTCCCGGAGGCCTTGGCTACGCGCCTTGCCTTAGGATCTCCCAACTTGTTCGTCTTGCGTTTGGTTTTGCACCAAATACTTGTGCTTTTGCTTTGAGGGGCAGGGAATGGCTTGTTGGCCATCCCCACAACCCATCGGCCTTCCCTTTGCATCACCGGCCATTAATTTCTGCCACCGGCCATGGTTTCTTAATACCAATGGCCGGTCGGCACTCTATATGGCCGGTCGGCACTTTATTTGGCCAGTGACCTCTTTTGCTGGCCGGTGTGACCCTTTTGCACCCTTCATATTTGGTGCATGCCAGCTGTGCCAGCTGGAATGCACTAACACTCCTCCCCGTGCATAAAGTGGCTGTTTTGAGCCTTTGCACCCCTTTTCCTTCTAGAAGGTTGAACCCTTTGGTCAAGCTTCTTGAGGAAGCATGGCCAGCTGTCCTAGCTTCCTCAAGAAGCCTTGACCTCCTTGCCCCCTTTGCCCCTTTTTACTTAGCTTCTTTGAGAAGCTTAGAGCCATTTCCTTTGCCTATATAAGGACCTCTCCTCTTCCATTGTTGGGGGTTAGCAAAAAATAAAAATGACACAGAGCTTATACATATATTCTGATATATATATATATATATATCCTCTCTCTCTATATATATATTTCCCTCTCTCTCCTCCCTTGTGTGTGTTTTGTGGCCTAAAAGTGTATTTTTACCTTAGTTTTGCACTAACACACACACCATCACACCTTACTCCGACCTTGAGGGGCTTGGAGGGTTTGTTCTTGAGCTTTTTGGTTGATTTTGATCAAAAGAAGAGGGCTGCATTTGCTGTTCATCAAGGGTTCTTCAAGGGTAACTACTTTACTTTAGTTTCCCCAATCTTACATTGGCTTTTGACCTGTCTTGCATGTTGATTTAAGCTTTGTGTATAACTGAAAAAAGTCTTGTATTTTCATGCTTAAGATTCTTCATTAAGGTTGTTTTGGTGTTTGGGGTCGACCTCCCCCTCTTAGGCCTCTTTCGGCCTCTTTTTGTGCTCTTTCGGCAAGCTTTGTTTACCTTGGTGTGTTGGCCTTCTCACCACTGAAATCCAATGGATTTTCAGTGGTGAGGAAGGGGTTCTAAGGTCTTGCATAAGGGAGGGACACCCCTCTCCCTTGGTCTCTCATTTTTGCATATTCTTGGCTCATAAGGGTAGCATGCATGATTAGGTGTTTTTGGTTCCATTTCAGAGGTTTTTGTATGTTGTTAGGTCATAATATGCCTCTGTTTTTGGTTGAATTAGTGGTCTCTTACATGCTTAATATACTTGCTTTGTATTCCCTTATTTTTACCTAGAAATGCATCATGACATTTGACCACCATGCTTTCATATTTTGGTTTTACTTTGTGAAGTTCTTGGCCATGTTTCATCATGCTTAAGGTCTGTTGACCACTGATTTGGTCATGTTTGACATGTTTGATATAGTTGCTTTGCATTTTGATTTGTGAGCCTTAAGGGTGTGAGTCCCTAGCATGCATTGGTTAGGCTATTTTAACGATTTTGAATCATTTAACATGCCATTTCAGTCCCTATACCATGTTTACATGTCTACATTTATTAGCTCTTTCGTGTCTTGAAATGTTGGCCTTCCATGTCTCGGGATAAGTCGTTGTGCATGGCCTTGTGTTTGAGGCTTTGGGATGCCATGTGTGTGGGTTTTGAGGCTCATTCTCACATGCTATAGCACTGATTTCTGTTGGTCTAGTGTCCATGTTTGTCTTCCTTTAGGCATGCTTGAGTTGGCTTTTGTACCTTAGTCTTGGGCTCCTTGATTGGCATGTTTGTCTTACATAATTGGCACCATTATCTTGGCACCTTTGGCCACTATTTTTGGGGTGGGCTGAGGTCCCCCTCTTTGTGGTCTAAATTCACCTTTGCATGAGCATGTTACATTACATTAGAAGCATGCTTGCATTGTATCCTACTTGCATGTTTGCTTAATGTTGAGCTATCTCATATACTTGTTGCACATTTGGCATGATTTGTGCCTTAGCTTCATTTGCATGCTTAAGCCATGTTTGTATACTTGCATTGCATTGTTTAGCTTGGGGTGTCAAGCCAAACTTGTGGGGTGAGAAGTGTTCATACTTCAAGTGATGCAACATCTCTCAACCCTCGGTCGCCGAGGCCCTTGACTCTAACATGATGGGGTCTTGGTATTCATTTTTGTGTTGCATGCATTTTCATTGAATGGCAAGCTTGACTTCTTAGGCCATCACGCCTAATTGATGGCCCGAAGGTCGAGGGCCATGCTCCCTTGAGTCCATTACATGATAGGGAGTGTGTCCATGCTCACATTTGTTTGAAAATTCCATGCCATACACTGCTTGCCCTCTGCTGCTGCCAGCTGCAGGTTTCAGCAGGGAGAATTGGCCGGTCGGCAGTGTTGGGTGCCGACCAGCAAGACATGTTTGGCCGATAGTGGCCGGTGATCATCCTGTTAGGCCGGTGGTGTTTCTACTTGGTCGGTGGTATTCCCCAACATCCAGAGAGCATGCCCTTGGACTTTGGTAGTCCTCAGAGGAGCAGGGCAGTGAAAAATAGAGCTAGCAATGCTATGGCAGCGAGTTTCCGGGTGAAACGAGTCAAGCATGCATCATTCACGCATCCCGAGGCGGGGCTGTGGCCACTTTAATTCTGCGTTTAATTTGTTAATTAATTAGAAATTCTGTAATAATTAATTTAGTATTATTTATTCGGACTGTAATATTTTTTTGGACCCTCCGAGTGAGGGCAATTGTGTAATAAGTGTGCGTGAGTGTGTGTATGTCTTCCAATCCCACGTCTTTCTTCCCTTTTATTTACCCGCTTATGATGGTAGACTAGGGCATATTTAAATTAGCATACCTTATGCTATGCATGTGTGCATTCACACTTTTGTCTTGCATGCACCGGGCTCGGCGCATCATTCTAACTGCATTTGTATTTCAATTCCAAATTGAATACGTGTTAGTTGTAGCATTTCACATGTCATTGTAGATTAGCCGAGCCTACCTTAGTTTCATTTTGCATGTGTTGCATTAGCCATCTTAACATGAACTAGGATCATGCATATGATTACTAACTAGTTTTTGTTTTGGCTCGGAGTACTAGGTAAGCATTTATGCTTTAGCATACCGCATGCGTGTGAGTGTTGCCATAACAGCATGATTACCATGAGGCTAGCTGCTTATGTGATATAACTGCTTGAATGCCTGTGGATGGAGGTTGAATTACCTAAATTGGAATAATGCATTAAAACTGTGAGTTTTAAGCCCACTAGATAGTGGCAAAACCATCTTTTCTAAAAGCCCACTCGAGGATGGCAAAAGCTGCATTTTAGCCTACTTGCAAGTAGTAAACCATCTTCAAAACGAACATGCAATGTTTTGTTCCAATTTAGGCAATTTGGTCTATACTTGTTTGCTGCGCGCATAACATAGTAATTCTAGGCTAATAAATGGAATAAGAACACATAACGTTTTCAAAACTGGATATCATGGTTAGTAGAGGCCGATCTTCGGATCGGGCGAGAGGGGGTACTCATAGCTGACCTTCCCCAATCGTACCCAAGCTCCCGAGCCGAGGCAACTTTGGTGATGACGGACACGTGGCCTTTGACACCGAGTCAGGGTTTCCTAAATTCCCTCTTAAAAAAAATTTAGGTGGCGACTCTGTATCTGGCAAAGCAGTCCATGTTTGGCACTTCTTTCAAAATCTGTTTTCTCAAAACGATTTGCCGGATTTGGACTCTTTGGTTCAGATTTAGAACCGTGACAATTTGAGAGTCCGAACTGTAGTGAGCCCATATACGAACAGAATGGGACTCATCCTCCCAGGGCGTTCGGGGACGTCTACAGTTTTTGGCGACTCCGTTGGGGAGTTTAGAGAGCTTGACTCGAACTCATGATATTCTGTTTTGATTTCGCTTATGTGTTTCTTTGCATTGCATGCGCATTGGTGCGCCTAGGAACACCGTGTTTGCCATCTGCCATTCCTGAACGGTTTGCCGGAGGCCTGACTTTGTCAAAGCATGCCATAAGGCTGACCGGTTGTGGGCTCTGACAGTATGGGAACACAAACCCCGGTTTTACCGGGGTACCCTTTTCAACCATTCGACCTAGTGCATATCAAAATCCATAGTGACCATTCCAAACTAGGACAGCTTGCTTACTCGATGTTAGGTTGTTTGAAAAATGCTGCGTGCATAGTTAAACCCTAGCTCCTGACAAAATAGGACAGGGAAACTCTACCCCCTCCATAGGGGTGTTTTGGCTCTCTTTACTTGCTATGTGTTTTTAGAGTGTATCTATGCAGGGGAACACACATATCAGTTCGCATCAGTGTTTTTGGGAATTTGTCATCTATGGGTATCAGATTTAGACTTTGGGACAGCGATTTGGAAACGGTGATCAGTGATTAAGGAATAGTACATTCAGCTTGTGGGCAATTTGTTGTGATTTTATGTTGTTACGCTGTCTAATTGCCCGTTTATTTATTTGCTTTATTTATCTTTTTACTAGGTAGTCGAGCACAATTGCTTCTGACCCAGTAGATATTCCCCAAGCACTCTGGATTAGAGGTCGTCGGCTCCATCGATCTGAGGATCTGGTAGACGGACAACCAGTGTACTACTCTCTACCCCCGGTTACTAGACGGAGGGCAGTTAGGCAGAGGGTATCAGTTCACCAGTCAGTACAGAGGGCTTTGTCTACCCCACCTGAGTACAGTAGGGATCATGGTTCTGTTTCTCCCGCAGAAAGGGAATATATACCAATAATACAATCAGATCAGAACAGTATGGCCAATTTAGAGGAGATGGTGCGCCAGCTCCAAGAGAGTATGAAAATGATGCAGCAGGATGCTGTCCGACAGGCAGAGTTCGCCAAGCAGCAGGCCACGGTTATGAATGAACAAGCAGAGTTAATTGTAAGGTTACAGCAGCAAACCGGAGCATCTGCTTCGCAACAAGTTCCTCCCCCGCCAGGAATTCCCGCCCCCGGGGAGACAGCTAATGTTCAGAATGATACGGACATTCCCACGGGACCACCTCTACCCCCGATCCTACCCCAAATCCAACCCCAGTTATGCAAAACACCCACCAACCTACCGGACTCTCCCTTTGAGTTCGAAACAGATCCCACAGCATTGAAGTTGAGCAAGCTCGAAAAGCTGTTCAAAAGATCCCAGGGAGTCAAGACCATCCCTGACATCGAAGATGGATATACCGACGTAGCTGTGACGCTGCCTGACAGATTCAAAATGATGCACATTGATCGATTTGATGCGTTCGGGGACCCCATGGTGCACCTGAGATTATTTTCAGACATCTTAAGGCCAATGGGTCTTAGCAGACTTCAGAAGCTGTCTCTGTTCGGCCGAACCCTGTCGGGTGTGGCGGCCATATAGTATGCCAAATTAGAAAATGATGTCAAGAGAAACTGGGACGAGATGACCGAGGCCTTCATTACGCAATACTCATACAATACACAAATCGAGATTACAACTCGTGATCTCGAGACAACAAGGCAAGAGCCTAAAGAGAGCTTCTCAGAATTCGTGACTAGATGGAGGGCCAAGGCTTCGATGATGACCCTAAGGCCTACAGACAAAGACCAGATTCGGATGATTGTGCGCAATCTTCAGCCAAAGGTGATGCAAAAGATGATTGTACTCCCCTTCCCTACCTTTTCTGATCTACATGAAATGGGGGTGCAGATTGAGGATGCCTTAAAGCAAGGCTTAATTGATAATGACCGGGAGCAACCCCGAAGAACTTTCAACCGCAACACTAATGCAGGTCCGAGCGGTACTACAACTACAAGAGCCTCCGAAGTGAGCATGGAGCATGGTGCACCCACCAAACATTCCCCTCGCAAGAACCATGGCAGCTGCGCATTCTCCGGCGCGTCGCGGAAAGCGCATACCCAAATAGCCAAATACCACCCAAAAACACAAGAACCTTCGCTCCCACTGTATATGCCCTATCCAAAGCTCTAGGGTTTTAATAAGAAAAGGGCATTTGATAGCCCCTAAAACCGCGACCCTCTACCAAGAAAGACTCCCCCTTGTGAACCACACAAACCCAGGCCAAATATTACCATTTCACCAAAACAGCACGGTCCATGACACCGTACTGGCTTTTCCGACTAACGTCATGAGGATCAAGATCTCATTGATATGGGGTGATTCTGACCTCCCAGAGAAACCCAATGTTACAAGAAAACCCTCTCCCCAACATAACCAAAGCTCCACTGCCTAAAAGGATCCAACTTCATCCAAACTGGGGTCTGCTTAATGAATCCTAGCCAATCTTATATCACTCCTTTCCACCTACCTAAAACCAAAAGGTACTCCTTCCCAGACTTGGCAACCGATCTTGGTGCATGATGGACGTCTCCAATGACCCGACCTCATGCACGGTGGTGACTAATCGAGAACAAGAAGAGAGGAGATCCCCAAAGGAGGGAAGGTCGTTGAGTCGAGTCTGCAGCAATCTGGGAGTTGTGTTGAAGAAAGACATATAGTCCCGGGTGAACACATTTCAATCAATAGGCGCAGGATGGGCCAGATGTGGAATTACCAACAGGGGGAGAATTGTGTGGTGATCCCAAGGGGATAGTCTGGGGCAGGAAACAGATCGATTTCAAAGACTGTGGAAGAATGACGCTCGCCAAATTCTCCAGTTTTACAGTGCCAAAGATCCAGGGGCGCTAACATCGTCAACTGGTTTGACTATGAGGAATCAGCATAGGCTACTGGGAAATGGTTAGATGAACACACCAAATGTGGGGAAGAGTTCAACCAAAAGGAAGCAGAGTCCCGGCAGGGGCACTGGATGTCGGTGATGAAGCGAAAAGGAGTCAGAGAACAGAAATACATCGCCGGGAAGCGCAGTGTTAAGATACCGCTCAGGATTGGAGCAATGTCTGAATACAGGAATTATTGAGGCAGCCAGCTGTGTTGATACGGTCTGAACAAAAGAAGAATTTGAAAGATCCCGCGAGAATCAGAAAGGGCCAAAGGCCCATGTAGGGACTGAAAATTGCTGTGTGTACAAGGAACCAGAGAAATGCTGGCGAGCATAAGGGGTGGAACGGTACCCCGCGAGTAAACGAGAACAATGCATACCAGAACCGGAATAGGTGTCTGTCCAGCCTGCTGATATGGAATGTGGTGGGAGTGAGGATTTATGTCTTGCCCATAACGGATATGAAGATTGGGGGAACACCACCCGATGACACCTGGTATCCTTGGAAAAAGTCGACCACGATGACGAGAAGCGGAAAGATATTCAAGCCCCCGCACCTAGACTAGCCGGAGGCACCTGGGAAAGATAAGGAAGCTGAGAGACAGAAAGAGAAGCAAGTCGAGAAGAGGCTGTTACTTAAACACGTTAAAAAATATATCAAGCAAGACATCTTCCATCTGGGGACTGCTTATGGCATCACGAGTGCAACAGACAGGCTGTCCTATTATTCCATGGATAAGGCAAAGCTTTCGATAAGAAACTAACGCGGACAGCTAGGAAGGCTTAGTTTTTCAGGGATGGGAAGCTAACCCCCGATGTTGAACCCTTTTACTGCAAAGAACTACCCACCTGAGGGTGCGAACCACAACAAGCCAACTCTACATCTCCATGGAAATGCAGAAACAAATGGAATACCCGTCGGTGCTGTCGACACAGGGTCCGCCAATCAATGTGAATGTCCAGCACGGACTGCCATATTGCAATTGGCTTGAAGGAGCCGCGGACTTCGTCACCAACAGCCCAGGTAATTTTCGGGCATACACAATACAGCCGAGAAAGTCATGGGAACAGTGAAAGATCCAGACCAAAGGTTGGGCCAGGAACAGCATAGGAAATTGACGTTCACATCCTAGAGGTTTCCCAGATCGCCACTTTTTCAATCTACTCTTGGGGCGGTCGTGGGCACGTCAAGTAAGGCAGTTTTCTTCTACCTTGCAATCAAAATGGTGAAATACCCCCTATGGAAAGGGAGTAGCCATTGTTTTTGGGAAATTCATCTCCATCCACCGCGCGGAAGTATCTTACGGCCTATTTTGGAAAATTGAGCAGCGGCATTGGAGGAACGTGTTTATGTCAGGTTTCACCTTGCTAAGGCTCGGTGTAACAAAACAATCATGGCTTTCTAACGAGGGGGTAATATGTGCAGTGCTCAAGCGGTATACCTCATGAACAAGCTTCAACATATCCGCCGGGAATGGGAGTTGGAAAAGTGCCCGGAAGGGCGTCGCAGCATTGGCCAGAGGCCTGCCACATAACGCCACATACGCTTTGGCTTGGGTTATCTAAACCCACCAAAAGAGGGATTGGGTAAGGAAAGGAAAGGAAAATGGCCGGAAGAGCCTATGAGCGAAACAGGATGGGGAAGCCTTTTGACTTTAAATGCAGCAATACCGGCCCATTCGGGGAACCCTAAACAGACGCTTCGTCCAGGAGGACACTCATCGACTAGCCTCAGTCAGCTATGAAATACTACTTAGGCTGACCTGACTCGAGATCTATGTCAGGGGATGGATATATTGCATCAAGACTCGTGGTCATCTGATTCCGTCGAGCTAAGGCAGCCAAAGGGAGCGACGGAAGATAGCGACTACGCATACATGAGTAGTTACTAGGATCATAGCATGGGGTTTACGGGAGCCACTATTTTTTATAGGATCTTATTAAGGTCGGGCAGTCAGCACACGTATATCGCAGGCCCGAACAAGCAGAAGATCAACGAGGCCGGACAATGACGCCAGTGACCGAGGCAGATCAGTGCGAGCGCAGCCGCCTGCGGCACGCATCGACGACAGCAACTCCATCCCGACTAGCTTGATGATGACACGCACTGGGAGAGATCGTGAACGTGCCTAGGTTGAGGAACAGGAGCGCAAAACAGCGGCTGAACGAAAGCCTTTCTTCAGTCCCTCCAGCGACGCGCCCCAAGAGGCCTAGCGTCGCTGGATTCAGGACAGCGAGGGGACGCTGCACACATCTGGATCAGTTGACAAGCTGCGCTGTAGCGAGAAAGTTCCCAATTCAGTGCACTTCGATCACTATGCCGCGCGCGTCACAAGCAGTTAATTCATCTCCTCGGTCGCCTGACGGCTCAGGACCTTCTCTGGCGATGCTGATTCCTTACTATGCTGTATTGACGCAGTCGTGTGTTTTCGGCGCGGTGGAGTAGGCTCATGGCCGTCACAGTACGTACTTGGAGCATCACAGACACCAGACACGATAATCCCTCCTTAGTCCGAACGATGTCGTGCGGCTACCGCACGTCATCTCCTGAGCTGCTGGGCGAGGCTCCTATGGGTACAGAGTATAAGTCCATATAACAAACGCCGAGGCGGCAGCGTGCATTGTCAGGTTCCGTTTCGCCTGTAGTCTTTGCTTTCTTTTTTCTTAATCTTGGTGGTGATCGCGGTTGTGGGTAATGTGGCTGGTGCTTGCTTGGAAGATAATACGTATACTTTTTATATAGCAGCTCGTTCTGATAGTTGCTTGTTCTGAGGTATACCGCTGAGCCCTGAGCCTAACGCTGTATATCATTCAACATTGCGAGAGTTCACGGCCTAGCCAGGGTGACTGACTAGAGCCGTCTCCACTGCCGGTGCTCCATTTCCACTTAGCGTCGATACTTCCGGCGTCGGATGGATTGCATGTCATTCCCATCTGGTCTACTCCCTTTCCACTAAGGGTATTCACCTTATGCAAGAGTCGGTACTGCCTATGCTGACGAGCACGACCGCCCCAAACAGTAGAATGAAAAAGTGGCGGGAAACGCTCTAAGGAATGTAAAAGTCAATTTCATGCTGTCCTGGCCAACCTTCGGTCCTGGAAATCTTCAACTGTTCCACATATTAGCAGAGTGTAAGTACAAGTGGAACAGAACAAAAGGTATATACAATCGTGCATATGATGATAATAGAGCAGGACAAGAATCTTCGAGCGAAATATACCATATCGATATGAGGCAGCACGAGGTTATACTATGCTGGGGCATACACTATAGCACAAGCTATATTAGATCACACACATAACCATCTAGCGCATGACGATTTGAGAGTATACATTATTGAGCATATAGTGGCGGTTGATAGGAGTGGAGTGATGAACTATTCCAGTACGACGACTAAGATCTTCGTGATAAACAACATACATCGGGTTAAGCTCTCCGGAAAAACTAAAGCCTAACTAGCTTGTTCTAGTTCGCGAGATATACCGAGACGAGAATGATAGAAAGAGATAATAGGACACCTGTCTGGGCACTCGTCGATGCAAATAATGAAGCGATAGGATGGGGATGTCTGCTTGTATACTTTTTAACTGTTTAAAGTACAGCCTCTTCTTCGACCGTTGCTTCTCTTCTGTCTCTCAGCTTCCTTAATCTTTCCAAATGCCTCCGGCTAGTCTACGGTGCGGGGCTTGAAATATCGTCGCGCTTCTCGTCAGTGGCCGACTTTTTCCAAGGCACCAGGTGTCATCGGTTGGTTTTCCCCCAATTCATCCGTATGGGCAAGACCTTATCCTCATCTTCCCACGCACATTCATCAGCAGCTGACAGACACCTATCCGGTCTGTTGATGTTCTCGTACTCGCGGTACCTTCCACCCCTATGCTGCGCAGCATTCTCTGTTCATACACACGCAATTTCAGTCCTACATGGGCTTTGCTTTCTGATTCCTCGCGGATCTTCAATTTTCTTGTTCGACCGTCAATCAACACAGCTGGCTTGCTCAAAAATTCTGTATTTCAGAATGCTTCCAAATCCTGAGCGAATCTTAACACTGGCGCTCTCCGGCGATGTTTCTGTTCTCTGACTCTTTCGACATCAGCCGCATCCGTGCCCCTGCCGGACTCGTCCTGGTTGGACTCTTCCACCAACATTGTGGTTGATCATCAACCACCCAGTAGCCTATGCTGATCCTCAATAGTCAACAGTTGACTGTAGCGCCCCCTGGATCTTGTCACTGTAAACTGGATGATTGGCGAGTCTTCTTCACAGTCTTTGAATCATGCTGTTTCCTGCCCCAGACTATCCCCTTGGATCACCCACAATTCCACTCCCTGTTGGTAATTCACATCTGGGCCCATCCTGGCCTATTGATGATAATGTAGTCAGCCCGGACATAGTCTCAACACACAACTCGCAAGATTCTGCAAGACTCTGACTCAACGACCTTCTCCTCTTGGGATCTCCTCTCTCTGATTCTCGATAGTCACCACGTGGCTGAGTCGGGTCATGAGAACGTCATCATGCACAGTCGTGCAGTCGGAAGAGTACCTTGGTTTTAGTAGGTGGAAAGGAGTGATATGATGCTAGGTCATAAAGGCACGACCCAGGTTTGGATGAAGTTGATCCTTTTAGGCCGTGGAGCTTGTTATGTGTGGGGAGAGGGTTTCTTGTAACATTGGTTCTCGGGCAGAATCACCCATTTCATGAAGATCTTGAATCTCATGAACGTACGTCGGAGCACAGTATCGGTGTCATGACGTGCTGTTGTGAAATGCGTAATATTTGGCTGGTGTTGGGTAGGGGGAAGTCTTCTGGTAAGGGTCGCGGTTCTAGGGGCTTCAAAAATGCCCTTTTCTATAACCCCTAAGAAGCTTGGATAAGGCATATACAATGGAGCGAAGGTTCTTGTTTTTTGGGTGGTGTATCTTGGCTTATTTGGTATGGGCTTCCGGTACGCCCGCGAGAATGCGGCAGCTTGCCATGGTTTCTTGGAGGGGAGTTAGTAGGTGACCATGCTCACTTCGGAGGCTCTTGTATTGTAGTACCGCTTGGGCTGTATTAGTGTTGCGATTGAAAGTTCTTTCGGGGTTTTGCTCCCGGTCATTATCAATTAACCTGCTTTAAGCATCCTTCAATCTGCTCACCCCATTCAATGTAGATCAAATAAGTACGGGAAGGGAAGTAGCAATCATCTATGCAATCAACTTCGGCTGAAGATTGCGCACAATCATCCAATCTGGTCTCTTGTCTGTAGCCTTAGTCATCATCGAAGCCCTTGGCCCTCCATCTAGTCACGAATTTGAGAAGCTCTCTTTAGGCTCTGCCCTTTCGTTGTCTCGAATCAACAGTTGTAACTCAGATTTGTGTAATGTACTGGTATTGCGTTAATGAAAGGCCTCGTCATCTCGCCCAGTTTCTCTGACATCAATTTTGTAATTTGGCAATACCTATGGCGCTTCACACCCGAGAGGTTGGCCGAACAGAGACCAGCTTCTGAAGTCTGCTAAGAACCCCATTAGCCTTTTAAGATTTTAGAAAGCAATCTCAGGTGCCCTGGGGTCCCCGACGCATCAAATCGATCACAATGGCGATATTTTGAATCTGTCACAGGCAGGGTCACAGCCTACGTCGCGGTATATCCATCTTCGATGTCAGGGATGTCTTGACTCCTTGTTGGATCTTTTGAACAGCTTTCGACTTGCTCACTTCAATGCTGTGGATCTGTTTCGAACTCAAATGGAGAGTCCGGTAGTGGGTTGAGGTGTGTTTTGCATAACTGGGGTTGGATTTGGGTAGATCGGAGGGTTAGAGGTGGTCCGTAGGAATGTCCGTAATCATTCTGAACATTAGCTGATCCTCCCGGGGGCGGGAATTCCTGGGGGGAGGAAACTATGATTGCGAAGCAGATGTCTCCGGTTGCTGCTGTACCTTACATTAACTCTGCTTGTCATCTTCATAACCGGGCCTGCTTGCTTGCGAACTCTGCCTGTGGCAAGCATCCTGACTGCATCATTTTCGAATACTCTCTTGGAGGCTGGCGCATCCATCTCCTCTAAATTGGCATATACTAGTTCTGATTTGATTGTATACTTGGTATATATTCCCTTTCTGCACGGGAGAAACAAACTGATCCCTACTACCTCAGGTGGGTTAACAAAGCCCTCTGTACTGACGTGTACTGAAATATACCTGCTGCCTAACTGCCCTCCGTCTAGTAACCGGGGGTAGAGAGTAGTTACACTGGTTGTCCGTCTACTAGGATCCTCAAATCGATGGAGCCGAACGACCCTCTAAATCTAGAAGTGGCTTGGGAAATATCTACTTGGTTCAGAAGCAATGTGGTATGACTACCTAGTAAAAAAGATAAATAAAGAAATAAATAACACGGACAATTAGACAGCGGTTAACAACATAAAATCAACAACACAATTGCCCACAAAGCTGAATGACTTCCTAATCACTGATCACCGTTTCCAATCGCTGTACCCAAAGTCTTAAAATCTGTACCCATAGATGACTGAAATTCAAAAACATCTGATGCCGCAGTCGACTCAGACTGAATGTGTGTGCCCCTGCATAGATACACTGACTAAACACACATAGCAAGGTAAAGAGAGCCAAAACACCCTATTGGAGGGGGTAGAGTTTCATGTCTATTTTGTCAGGAGCTAGAGGTTAACTCTGCACGCAAGCATTTTTAAACAACACTCGGAGTAACAAGCTGTCCCTAAGTTGTGAATGGTCCACTATGATTCGATTGCACTAGGTTCGAATGGTGTGAAAAAGGGCATCCACCGGTAAAAACCGGGGTTTTGTGTTCATACTTCAGAGCCCACAACCGTGTCACCTTATGCATGCTTTGACAAAGTCGGCCTCCGGCAAAACTGTTCAGGAATGGCAGATGGCAAAACACGGTGTTCCTAGGCGTCACCAATATGCGCATTAGCAATGCAAAGAAACACATAACGAAATCAAAACAGAATTCATGAGTTCGAGTTCAACCTCTGAAACGCCCAACGGAGTCGCCAAAAATGTAAGACGTCCCCGAACGCCTGTGGAGGATGCAGTCCCAGTTCGTTGTATGATGGGCTCACTAAGTTCGGACTCTCAAATGGTCACGGTGTTCTAAATTGAACAAAAGTCCAAATCCAGGAAATCGTTTATGAGAAAAAGATTTTGAAGAAGTGCCAAACATGGACTGCTTTGTGCAGATACAGAGCGCACCTAAATTTTTTTTTAAAGAGGGAATTTAGGAAACCTGACTCGGGTGTCAAACGGCCACGTTGGTCCGTCATCACACAAGTGCTCAGGCTCGGGAGCTTGGGGTACGAAGGAAGGGTCAGCTATGGAGCACCGCCCTCTCGCCCGACTCCGAAAGATCGGCTCTCTACTAACCAGATACTCCAGTTTGAAACGTTATGTGTTCTTATACTTCCATTTATTAGCCTAGAATTACTAATGTCTATAGCGCGCATGCAAACAAGTAATAGACGCAAATTGCCTAAATTGGAAACAAAACCATTGCCAGTTCGTTCTGAAGATGGTTTACTACTCGCAAGTAGGCTAATGCAGGTTTTGCCTATCCTCGAGATGGTGCTTTTAGAAAAGATGGTTTCTGCACTATTCTAGTAGGGTTAAAACTCACAGTTTTAATGCATTATTCCAAATTTAGTAATTCAACCTCCATCACACAGGCAATTCCAAGCAGTTATATCACAAATAGAGCAGCTTACAGCCTAATGGTTATCATGCTGGTATGGCAACACTCCACGCATGCGGTATGCTAAAGCAATAATTGGTTACCTTAGTACTCCGAGCCAAACAAAAACTATTAGTAATCTCTATCATGATCCTAGTTCAATGTTAAGATGGCTAATGCAACACATGCAAATGAATAGGGTAGTGTCTCCTAATCTACAAGACATGTGAAATCAATACAACTAACACGTATTCAATTATGGAAATATTGAAATACAATGCCAGTAGAATGATGCGCCGAGCCCGGTGCATGACAATGACAAAAGATGTAATGCACGACATCCAATAGCAAAATAAGGATGCTAATTTAAATTGCCCTAGTCTACCGATCCATTAGAGCGGAGTAAAAAAAGGAGAAGGAAAGACGTGCGGATTGAAGACATACCACACTCACGCAACACTTATTACGACAATTGCCCATACTCGGAGGTCCAAGATAAATATTAAGTTCGAATAAATATAATAAATATAAATTTTATAATTACAGAATTTCCAGCCCTAATGTGTTAATTAACAAATTAACGCGAATTAAAAGGTCGGCCACAGCCCCGCCTCGGATGACGTGAATGATGCATGGCTTGACTCGTTCGCCCTGGAAATCGCTTGCCATATGCTACGCTCTTATTTTCCACTTGACCCTGCTCCTCTAAGGACTCACAATAGTCCAAGGGCATGCTCCTCTGGATGTTGGGATCACAAGACAAGTAGAAGACCCACGGCCTAACAGGTTGATCTCACCGACCACTGAATAAGCATCGGCAAACAATGTTATTTGCCGGTCGGCCACCAAACTCAGCCAGCCGGCCAATTTTCTACCTGCGAAACCTGCAGCCTGGCAGCAGCGAAGCGGCAAGCAGTGTATGGCTGGAATTTTCAAACAAATGTGAGCATGGACTCCTCCTTATCATGATATGGACTCAAGGGAGACATGGCCCTGACTTCGGCCATCAATTTAGGCGTGTATGGCCTAAGAAGTCAAACTTGCCATTCAATAAAATGCATGCAACCACAAAATGAATACCAAGACCCATCATGTTAGAGTCAAGGGGTCTAGCGACCCGAGGGTTGAGAGATGTTGCATCACTTGAAGTATGAACATTCTCCACCCTCAAAGTTTTTGGCTTGACAACCCAAGCCTACAACAATGCAGCCAAGTATACAACATGGCATTAAGCATGCCAATAAGCTAAGGCAAAATCCATGCAAATGTGCAAACAAGTATGCAGATAGCTCAACATTAAAAGACAAGGCAGTAGAGAATAGCAATGCAAGCATGCTTCTAATGTAATGTAAACATGCTCATGGCAAAGGCGATTTAGACCACAAAGAGGGGGACCTCAGCCCACCCCAAAACATAGTGGCCAAAGGTCGCGCAAGATAATGGGCAATCATGTAAGACAAACATGCCATCCAAGGAGCCCAAGACTAGAGTACAAAAGCCAACTCAAGAGCTAAAGGAGGAACAATACAGATACTAAAGACACAACAAATCAGTGCATTAAGCATGTGAGAATGAGCCTCAAAACACCACCATCATGGCATCCCAAAGGCCTCAACACCAACATAGGCCTTCCAATCGACCTTATCCCGCAGCATGAGGCCAACATTTCAAGACACGACAAGAGCCTGATAAATGTAGGACATATGTAAGACATGTGTATATTGGACTGAAATGGATGTAACATGTTCCAAATCTGTTAAATACCACCCAATGCAATGACTACGGGGACTCACACCTTAGGCTACACAATCAAAATGCAAAGCACTATATCAGATACATGTCAAACATGACCAAAATCACGATGGTCAACAGCACCTTAAGCAATGATAACTGGCCAAGACTTCACAAAGTAAATACAAAAATAGTGAAGATGAGTGGTCAAAATAGTTGCATGATGCATTTAGGTAAAAATACGGAGGAATACAAAGAAGTATATTTAAAGCATGTAAGAGACCACTAATTCAACCAAAAAAAGAGCATATTCATGAACCTAAAACATACAAAAAACCTCTGAATGGAACAAAAACACCTAATATGCATGACACCCTTATGGCCAAGAATATGCAAATGAGAGACCAAATGGAGCAGGGTAGTCCCTCCCTATAGCAGACCTTAGAAACCCCTTCCCACCACTGAAATCATTGGATTTCGAGTGTAGAAAGGCCAACACACCAAGGTAAACAAAGCTTGCCGGAAAGAGCACAAAAAGAGGCGAAAGAGGCTAAGAGGGGTGAGGTCGACCCCAAACAACCAAACAACCTAATGAAGAATATCTTAGCATGAAATACAAGACTTTTTTCAGTTATACCACAAAGCTTAAATCATACATGCAAACAGGTCAAAAGCCATGCAAGATTGGGAAACAAAGTAAAGTGGTTACCTTGAAGACCACTGCATGAAACGAGCAAACTGCAGCCACTCTCTTTTGATCAAATCAACCAAAAAGCTAAGAACAAACCCTCCCACCCTCAGTCGGAAGTAGGTGTGGATGGTGTGTGGTGTTAGTGCATAAATAAGGTAAAAATCACTTTAAGGCCACAAAAACACACCACAAGGAGGAGAGAGAGGGAAATATTATAGAGAGAGACGAGAGAGGATATATATATATATATAAAATCAGAAGTATATGTATAAGGCTCTGTGTCTTTTTTATGTTTTGCTAACCCCAACAATGGAAGAGAGAGGTCCTATATATGGCAAAGGAAATGGCTCTAAGCTTCTCAAAGATAGTAAGTAAAAAGGGGCAAAGGGGGAGGAGGTCAGGCTTCTTGAGAAGCTAGGATAGCTGGCCATGCTACTCAAGCAGCTTGACCAAAGGGTTTACAACTTCGTAAGAAGGAAAAGGACGGTGCAAATGGCTCAAAAAAACCAAGCTAATTATATTGCACGGGGAGTGACGTGTTAGTGCAATTCCAAGCGGCATAGCTGGCAAGCACCAAATATGAAGGGTGCAAAAAGGTCACAGCCGGGCAGCAAAAAGAGGTCAACGGCCAATAGTGCGCGCCGCCATATAGAGTGCCGACGGCCTTGGTATTAGAAGAAACAATGGCAAGGTGGCAGAATTAATGGCCGATGATGCAACAGGGAAGGCCAGACGGGTTGTTGGAGATGGCCAAAGCCATTTCCCTGCCCCTCAAAAGCAAAAGCACAAAGTATTTTGGTGGCATAACCAAAGCAAGACGAAACAGATTGAGGAGATCCTAAGGCAAGGCGCGAGCCAAGGGCCTCGGGAACTCCAAAATGAACACGAAATGGATGATCACGAGTGTTTCCACCGGTGACGTCAGAGTTCATTGAGGACAGAGTCAAATGGCTGGTTGTCTACCAGATAGGCTTCTTGTAAAAGTTGTTTGAAAAAACTCTCTTCTTGATACATTTTTTGGACATGGAAATGAATGTTTCATCTCTTTCCATGAGTTGGAAGAGGAGTTTGTCAACAAATTTTGATGAGTTGTCATTATTTTAAGCTAAAATGAGTAGTAGTTGATTTTTGATTTCCCTCTTGATTTCTTAAAAGTGATTGTAAGCTCTCTTCTAGTTCCATTTTGAAGCTTGTTATGGGTGTCTCATCCTTATTCTGAATAGAGAAGATGGCACACAACAATCTTTTATAGCTTTCATATATTTGCTTAGTTTGCTTTTTATTTTTGCTTTAAGCCAAAATTAGAGCTCTTCTCGTTAAAAGTAATTAGAAGTCTTCTCCTAGTTCATTTTGAAAGCATGAGAATGGATGTCAATCCATTTCATGGGTAGGAAAGAAGAGTCCTAATTTTTTTTCAAATGATGTAGATCTTTGTTTACAAGGTTCCCTTTCAAATGGTTCTACATTAATCATAGGTTCTCTCTAATTCGAGTAACTCATTTACTTCTTTCATTATGAAGACAATAGATAGGTTCGAACCATTTCTTCATTTGAAGTTTCAAGCTTTTAATTTCCTCATTCATTTTTAGATCTTTATCCCGTCCTTCACTAATCATCATGTAACTCAATTAGGATGCTTTAATGATTGAGAAGAAAACCCTATTTCCTCCTTGAATACTTCATCGATAGAGCGAAACAGGAGGTGAATATCCTTTAGAAATCCTCCCTATTTGCTCTGTCCAGTTTTGTTGCATCAGTGTTTTCAGAATTAGTGGCCAGCGGCCATTCAGTTTACAATCGGTGACTATATTCATCAGGCTGGGCTGAACACAAATCTTTGTACAGCAAGTGTGGTTATTCAGCGCAAGCAAAGCAGATCTGGGTCAAAACAAAACTATTTATACGGCTAAGACAGGGGCCATTTTTCGGTGACAGGCCAGGAGGTTTTCCGGAGGATGTTCTTACTCACGGGCACGCGGCTTCCCGCCCTTCTATTTCAACTGCATTTAGATTCATCCTCGAAATTTGTATTTGTAATAATTAGCTTTCATTCATTTGTGTTTGTAATAATTAGTTAATTAAGGAATTCGGACTCTTCGTAAACGAGAGGGCAAATTTTGTAACCCTGGATTGTATGTCTTCCAAACCTCACATCTCTTCTCTATTTATTTACATGGCTTACATAGTTGTATAAGGCATCATGCCTGGTTCCTTATCATTCCCATGCTTCGTATCCATTTTGCATGCATTAAGGTTCAGTCATCAATCATACTTGATGTGTTTATCATTCCTACTCTGATTATGTGCACTACCTCGTGCTTGAGTTGACTTTAAGTGGTCATGTTAATAGTCGTACCTAATCTAGTAGTTGCATTTTTGTAATTTGCATTGCATTTCAATATTAGGATCATGGCATTTTACTCTAAGCTATCTTTCTTTGGATTGCCATGAGTTGAGTACTAGGTGAAGCATTTTTCTTTAGCATATCATGTGATATGTTTGTGTATCATTGAGCATACTTTACCATAGGAGGCTACTTGCTTACTTGAATATTTCTATAGAATGCTTGGATGGAGGGTTATTTTTCTTAAAAATTTGAAATGACTGTTGATTGTTGTAGCATATAAGCTCATTTTGTCATATGGAGTTGCACATTGTAACTCTTCAAATCGCAGTAAGATCAAAGCAGTCCAAAAGTAAGTGGACGTTGAAGTATTTCACTGTTTTGTGTTCACATTAATAAAACAGAATATGAAGCTTATGTCTATAGATTGACATTAAATGATTAAGTAGAGGCCGTCTGATTGGGTGAGTAGGTGCTCATTCATTGACCTACCTATTCATACTAAGTTCCCGAACTGAAGCAATTTTGGTTATGAAGGACAAGTGGCCTTGGGACGAGTCCACGGTTTCTAATTCTACAAAAATATTAGGCTGTGAACTTTGAAATCTAGCCAATGCGTCCATTTTGCATTTCCAGTGATTAATGAATTTTTTTTAAAAATTCGAATCTGGCTTTCATTCGTTTTTCTATTTCACATTGCACTTGTGAGCCAGAAATTTAGAACCATGGAGTTCGAACTATAGGGAACGATTCCGAGGAGACTAAACATCCGAGAAGCAACAAAAAACGAAACTACAGTGACCTGTCCTAAGCCTCTCAAGGTTTGCACATAAGTCCGTGGTGACAAAGAATGTAGGTTGTATTGAGTGTCCAAGAAGAGATTGAAGGGACCAGGCTCCCTTGAAGTGGTCAGGTTCTATGATTCGATGACTATCGGTGCCTTGTCTAATTGGACCAAGTTGAGAGGATGATTCAAACAGTAGTAAAGGGAATGAATTAAGGTTCCGAGAGCCAGGAAAGGGCAATGGCAGTCTCAAGAAGATGAGCGAGGGATACCACAAAAAGACAGGGGGTTCTACCTGGCTGCAGAGCTAAACGCGAGTCTAAGACTCACACATTTCCATGCTGAGCTCTAGTTCGAGGAAAGGCAACCAAAGATGGAATTCAAGTGCTCCAGTATGTGTTAGTTAGGCCGACAGCTCTTCAGCTGTCCTTAGAGGAAGGGGATAAAATAGTCTGTACCGTCTTCGATTCGTTCTCAAAGTTAGGGTCAAGGGAGAAGCATCTGAGACTGCTCCTTTGTTACATGTGGACAGACCGACATATTGAAGGCTTTGATTCTCAGTCGGAGTGGCACATTGTGGTGCGTTTGGTTCGAGGCAGGACACAGATCCATCGCGAGCTTAGTTAAGTTCCAGGCCTTAAGGGGGCCAAATCAAATGAGCATTTTGGTTCAGCCAGTTCTTTCAAGGGCCTATGCTGCTGGGCGTGAGCAATTAATCAGATGCCTCAAGAAATGTGTATGCTGTTACCATGCAGGAGAAATTGCCGTACGGGGGTC
>NW_021027594.1:933793-943994 GCF_004153795.1 Camellia sinensis | reverse complement strand
CGAGGCTTTCTGGGTAAAGTGCAATTCATAAGACGGTTTATCTCAAAATTAACCTTGACTTGTGAACCACTTTTTGGTCTCCTGAAGAAAGGCAAGAAATTCCAATGGGATGGCTGATGCCAAGCTTCTTTTGAACAGATCAAGGAATATTTACAGAACCCGCCCGTGTTGTCACCGCCAGAGTCGGGAGACCGTTGATATTGTACCTTTCAGTGACCGAGACCACAATGGGCTGTATGCTCGCACAAGAGTCAGAGGACAAGGTGGAGAGAGCCATCTACTATCTGATCAAGAAGATGCTAGAGTATAAGACTCGATATACGCCGTTGGAGAAGGCTTGCTTAGCTTTGGTATAGGCTACCAGGAAGCTACGGCACTACCTGTTAGCTCACTCTGTAATGTTGGTTTTAGATCCCATCAAATATCTCTTTGAGAAACCAGCACTTACGAGTAGGCTAGCCTGTTGGTTGCTTCTTCTCTCCGAATTTGATATGAAGTATATCACTCGCAAGTCGGTCAAGGGGAGAGCCGTGGCGGAGTTCCTGGTAGGTCACCCAGTAGAAAGGGATGAAACAGTTGAATACTTATTCCCAGATGAATCCATTTTGTACATCGACGACGAATATTGGATGATGTACTTTGACGGAGCGTCAAATCAGTACGGGTATGGGATAGGAGTGTTACTGTTAGCACCCGACAATTCCCGTATCCCTCTAGCCTTCAACCTCCGGTTCAAAGTCTCGAACAACGAGGCAGAATATGAGGCATGCATTGCCGGTCTAGAAGCAGCCCTGGAACTAGGAGCAAGACGGTTAGACGTCATCGGGGATTCAAACCTTGTTGTGTCTCAAGCAAAAGGAGACTAGAAGGTCAAAGAAGAAAAGATGATGATGTATCACCAGACCTTGGACTTGTTAATTCCTAGGTTTGAGAAGCTAAACTTTGCTCATCTTCCAAGAGAGAACAATAGGTTCGCAGATTCTTTAGCAACTCTATCTTCCATGATAGACATCCCGTTTGGAATCCGGATGCGTCCAGTCATCATTGACCAGAAATTTACGCCAGCCTACGAGTCGATCGCTGCTATAGATGAGGTTCAGGACGAAAACCCCTGGTATTATGACATTTCGAATTTCTTGAAGAAGGAAGCATATCCGCTAGGGGTAAATGCCAAGGATAAAAGGGTAATCAGAAGAATGGTCGTTCAGTTCATCATCTGTGGAGGTAAGCTGTATAAGAGAGGTCATCTAGGAATGCATAAGCTGTGTGTTGAAGCTAAGGAATCGAAGCGCCTGACGGAGGCCATCCATGGAGGAGAATGCGGTGCACATATGAATGGAGTAATGCTAGCACGGAAGATCCTTAGACAGGGTTACTACTGGTCCACCATGGAGAAGGATTGTATCGGTTTTGTTCGGCGATGCCACAAGTGTCAGATTCATGCAAACCGCATGAATATCCCGCCGTCAAAGCTGTACAACATGACTTCGCCATAGCCATTTTCAGTTTGGAGAATCGATGTGATCGGGGCTGTCACTCCAAAGGGGTCGAATGGGCATGAGTTCATCCTGGTCGCGATAGATTATTTCACGAAGTGGGTCAAAGCCCAATCGTATGCGGTGTTGAAGGCGTCGCACATTGCAAAATTTATCAGAAACAACATCATCTGCCGCTACGGGGTCCCAAACGAGGTCATTTCAGATAATGGCTCCCACTTTAAGAAGGAAGTGATTGACTTGTTGGAGAAATACAACGTGACTTTGCATAAGTCATCCACATACCGGCCGCAAACCAACGGAGCGGTCGAGGCCGCCAACAAGAATATCAAACACATACTGCAGAAGATGGTGGAAACCTACCGAGATTGGCTAGATAAGCTTCCATTTGCTCTGTGGGGCTACCGGACATCAATTAGAACTTCTACCGGAGCGACTCCGTATTCATTGGTTTATGGAATAGAGGCCGTTCTACCTATCGAAATTGAGGTTCCGTCATTACGAGTATTGGCTGAGTGTCAGATAGCCGAAGCAGATTGGCACTAGAGCAGGTTTGAGGAACTCATGCTCTTTGATGAGAGAAGACTGAAAGCACTGTACCATGTTCAAGGTTATCAACGCAGAATTGCCCGGGCTTTCAACAAGAAAGTTAAGTCTAGGAATCTAAAGGAAGGAGATTTGGTGCTCAAGGACAACCGAGCTCCCATCCACGACCCAAGGGGCAAGTTCAGACCCAATTGGACTGGTCCCTACATCATTAAAGCTATCTGGTCAGGTGGAGCTGTGGTTCTGATGGACCTAAATGGCCTAGAATTTTCACAACCAATCAACATGGACAAGTTGAAGAAATATTACCCCTAAGAGGCTCGCTAGGCCAAAAACTCGAAAGGGCGACCTACGCAAAAGTTAGAGCATTGAAAAATTGGAAAATATAAAAACTGAGCTCGCAAGGTTGAAAACCCGCAAAGGGCGGCCTTGGCAAAAGTTAGAGCGTAAAAGGAGAGTGAAAATACTCGAGTGAACCTAAGCCTGAACTACGTAAGGCTTGATTCCGATCTTCGGGATACGTAGGCAGCTTCATCCTGAAGTTCAGCCATAAACTTTTCCCCGATCAACTTTTCCCATTTGATCATCTCAGTCATCTTTGTCTATCACCTTCCATTGGAATCTCCGGTGCAGTGCTATTCAGACTAGGGGCAACTTTCCGTTGCCGTGCAGTGCCGCAGCACTATTCAGACTAGGGGCAACTTTCCGTTGCCGTGCAGTGCCGCAGCACTCTTCAGACTAGGGGCAACTTTCCAGTTGCGGGGATCCGGGGTTGTGCATCTCAGTGACAGATTTCAGGCGTGTCCAGTTCTGATCCATATCGAAAATAGTTTTGAAAAGTTTTGATAAAAGTTGACTTTGTTCAAATTAATCTTTTTACAACTAAGACCACCTCTAGACCAAAACGGAAAATTTTCAGTACCATAACCTTCAAAGTTCATTGATTTCGGGACGGAGTCCTCCTGCTCTTGCATACAAATTAAAGTTGCTGTTTATTACATTCATAAGGAAAACTTGAAAGTACTAATAAAGGAATAAATCCGGGACATAGCCATGTCAGGTGTTCCTGCGCCCCTCCCAGAGCTGGTCGAAACCCTCGGTGCCAAGCTGGGCCGATCTGTGCCTCCTCATTAAGCCAATCTATGCACTCATCAGACAAAGTATAACTGAAAGTAGGAGCAGGGGCTAGGAGTTCTCTAGTCCTCCACGCTGCGGCCTGTCGAGCAAGTTACGCACCTCTAAATGGAAAGGTAGCTGGATACTCTATCCCCTCTGCGGGGCAAATCTGGTCATGGCCAAACTGGCGCTGGAATCGAAACGGGAAATAGAATACGCAATGGGTCAAGCCAATCAACTGAATCCCAATCTGTCGGGACATGCTGTAGCCCATTGCCGGCAGATTGAGCCAAGGGCACCGCCAAGCAATGCGGTCTGCGGACAGGCTGCACATCCAATCAAACCACCATCCCTCGTCAAGGGCATTGACTAGGCGTTGCCTAAAAAAGTAGCCGCGAGCTGAGTATGCTGGGCAAGAGTCCACAACCTGCAACTTATCTATCAACCACACCTGGGAAGGGATGAAAAATGAGAGAATAAAGAATAGAGAGAAGTACGATGAGAGAAAAGTGAGAAAAGAGATTTTGTGAGAAAAAATCGAGCTTGAAGGTCGAGTGATGTGAGCAATACATATGTAAGATTGGGTGGGAAACATTACCTGCAACAGTAGTGGACTCCCCGCAAATCTGGTCATCTCTCGATGATAAAAGGCGTCTAAGCCCATCAACGTCTGTGCCAGAGTCATGGCAATGCAGCTTTTGCCCTCCTTTAAGCCTAGGACAACCTCGATCAATTGGATGCTAGATCCCCCGGAGCCTGAGGAAAACAGAAAATGAGATAGCATGCACAAACAGAGGGCATGTCGCCGGAAGCCTTGCCAATGATGGTCGCCACGGTCACCAGTATCCGAAAACTGATGAATCAAACTCAGAATATCTAGCATTCCGTCACAAATCAGAGATCGAGCGTCATACATAGTGAGTCCACACATTCACCCCAAGCTCTGAACATGACCAAAGTTAAGCCGGGGTAAGATCTCCTCGTCATGCTTAGATTCCATTAAAGCTTGAAAATCTTCGAAAGTAGGGCATACCTCTTGCCCGCTAAAGCTAAAGACATGAGTCACCGGGTTCCAAAACCTCGCTGCGGCATGAAGAAACGGAGAGTGCAACAAAGAAAACTAATGTATAGAAAGCATTAAACAATCACAGAGAGTAAAGTACTTGAAGAGATGAAAAGAACAATTATTATAAACTTCTAAAATGTCCATACATTTGTGCAAACCATTTCACTCTCAACGCTTAAGAAAAATCCCTTTATATGGCTAGGGTTTCATCAAAACCATAGAAAAGAAGAGCCTAGCCACTCATGGAGGAGTGTGAAGAGGTGGAAGAGATGGAAGAGGAAGAAGCCCCCACGAAAGTTCTCATTGAAGCTTGAAGAAAATCACCTTTTCAAAACCCTAGCCTTCATTTTCTTAGAATAATTTTCGAACCCTTTTACAGCCCCTTTTTCTTCCTTTTATTCCCATCAGAATAGACTAAAATTTTCACACATGCAACCCTTGGTGGGTCGCACGTGCGGTGAGGTAGCTGGCTCGAATTTTTCGCTTTTCGCACGGATAATCTACATTCGCGCTCTTTGTGATTGAATTTGTGTATTTCCTGCCAATCTGTACAAGTGCATTAAACACATCATATCCACCAAATAAACAAATTTGAAAGACTATAAATGTAACTTAAGTGACCTCAATGTGGCACCTTTTGGCCTACATCATGCTCCATGCTTAGCCTTGGCTCGACTCCTAACATATCAGTAAATCTTTTCACCTCATCATCTTCCCAAGCATGAAGATTTCTTCTAAAACTAAAACTCCACATATTTAAGCTATCCAATCTTGAAATCTACACACTTAAAGAAGCCTCTTATTTTGTGTACAACTAATAAAGTCTAGGAAACTGAGTACAAAGCGTGAGAATATTATGCAATTATGGAAATATATAAACTAGGTTGATTGTGAATATTCGATTGATTATATAGTGATTGTATAGGGTTGTTTCCTATTATAGATTAGGTTTAGGATTGCTATAAATATTGGTTGTAATCTTTGTATTACGTACAAGTTGAATATATAGAAAATATTCAGAAATCTTACATGGTATCAGAGCAAGGTTCAAAACCCTAACTGCTTCACTTGTCGCCATTGTGGTTCGTTGGTTAAAGGGTCATCGATTTTGACCCCTTCTTGGTTCTTCTAGTTTGTGATCAGCCTTAAGTGGTGACTTTTTTGGTTTGTCCTGGTCATCACCATCAGTCCTCTTTGGTTTGTCTTGTTTGTCACCATCGGAGTTGCGACTTTTCTCTCTCTAGACTCGCGTTCGTGGTCGCTTCTATCTCGCGAAGGTCTCTCTCTTTCTCGCGATCTCTGTCTGATTCACAGTTATCTACTTTGGCTTTAGATTCTCATATTCACTCTCTCTCTCTCTCTCTGATTCAACTTAGGTATTTCTATTTAAATCCTATTTCAGGATTATTGCACTAAAGCCCCATACTTGTTTGTTTATTGTATCTTTCTGGTTTATTATAATCACAGACACCAAAACCCAAGCCATCAGATGTAAACTCATTGGTACCAACTATTCTTATTGGGCTAGTGTTATGAAGAATTTCTTTCTTGGTCAGAAAAAATAGGACTATGTTTCTGGTTCTGTTCCTCATTCATTAGACCCTAAACAAGAAGGATATCTGACTTCCTATGACACTTGGGATTGTGATAATGCCTAAGTTTTGACCTAGTTTCATAATTCTGTGGATGACCGTATTGCAATAATGTTTTCAAAATACAGTACTGCTAAGGAGGTGTGGGACTATTTATTGGGTGTGTATCAACAGTCCAACTTTGCCAAACGGTATGAGTTGGAAATAACGATTCAGAGTGCTTGCCAACGAGATCAATCTATTCAGGACTTTTACATTGAGATGACAGGTCTCTGGGATCAGTTGGCTCTCATGGAACCATCTAGTCTCAAGGCACTAGACACTTATGTTGAGTTTCGGGAGTAAGGTCGTTTAGTGCAGTTCTTAACGGCTCTCTTCCCTCAGTATGAGGCTATCCGTGGTGGCATCCTTTATCGATCTCTTCTCCCTAGTGTGGATGATATTGTTTGTGAGCTCCTCTTCAAGGAAACACGTCTTAAGACGGCCAGTCAGGGATGTCATCGGTGACTCGAACCTTGTTGTGTCTCAAGCAAAAGGAGACTGGAAAGTCAAAGAAGAAAAGATGATGATGTATCACCAGACCTTGGACTTGTTAATTCCTAGGTTCGAGAAGCTAAACTTTGTTCATCCTCCAAGAGAGAACAACAGGTTCGCAGATTCTTTAGCAACTCTATCTTCTATGATAGACATCCCGTTCGGAGTCCGGATGCGTCCAGTCATCATTGACCATAAATTTACGCCAGCCTATAAGTCAATTGCTGCTATAGATGAGGTTCAGGACGAAAACCCCTGGTATTACGACATTTGGAACTTCTTGGAGAAGGAAGCATATCCGCTAGGGGTAAATGCCAAAGACAAAAGGGCAATCAGAAGAATGGCCATTTAGTTCATCATCTGTGGGGGTAAGCTGTATAAGAGAGGTCATCTGGGAATGCATAAGCTGTGTGTTGAAGCCGAGGAATCGAAGCGCCTGATAGAGGCCATCCATGGAGGAGAATGTGGAGCACATATGAATGGGGTAATGCTAGCGCGGAAGATCCTCAGACAGGGTTACTACTGGTCCACCATGGAGGAGGATTGTATCGGCTTTGTTCGGCGATGCCACAAATGCCAGATCCATACGAATCGCATGAACATTCCGCCGTCGAAGCTGTACAATATGACTTCGTCATGGCCATTTTCAGTTTGGGAAATCAATGTGATCGGGGCTGTCACTCCGAAGGGGTCGAATGGGCATGAGTTCATCCTGGTCGCGATAGACTATTTCACGAAGTGGGTCGAAGCCCAATCGTATGCAGTGTTGAAGGCGTCGCACGTTGCAAAATTTATCAGAAACAACATCATCTGCCGCTACGAGGTCCTAAACGAGATTATTTCGGAAAATGGTTCCCACCTCAAGAAGGAAGTGATTGACTTGTTGGAGAAATACAACGTGACTTTTCACAAGTCATCCACATATCGGCCGCAAACCAACGGAGCGGTCGAGGCCGCCAACAAGAATATCAAACACATACTGCAGAAGATGGTGGAAACCTACCGGGATTGGCCAGATAAGCTGTCGTTTGCTCTTGGGGCTACAGGACTTCAATTAGAACTTCTACCAGAGCGACTCCGTATTCATTGGTTTATGGGATGGAGGCCGTTCTACCTATCGAAATTAAGGTTCTGTCATTGCGAGTATTGGCTGAGTGTCAAATAGCCGAAGCAAATTGGCAGCAGAGCAGGTTTGAAGAACTCATGCTCTTTGATGAGAGAAGACTGAAAGCACTGTACCATGTTCAAGGTTATCAGCGCAGAATTGCCCGGGCTTTCAACAAGAAAGTCAAGTCTAGGAATCTAAAGGAAGGAGATTTGGTGCTCAAGGACAACGGAGCTCCCATCTACGACCCAAGGGGCAAGTTCAGACCCAATTGGACTAGTCCCTACATCATCAAAGCTATCTGGTCAGGTGGAGCTGTGGTTCTGATGGATCTAGATAGCCTAGAGTTCTCTCAACCGATCAACATGGACAAGTTGAAGAAATATTATCCCTGAGAGGCTCGCTAGGCCGAAAACCCGAAAGGGCGACCTAGGCAAAAGTTAGAGCATTGAAAAAATTAGAAAATATAAAAACTGAGCTCGCAAGGTTGAAAACCCGCAAAGGGCGGCCTTGGCAAAAGTTAGAGCGTAAAAGGAGAGTGAAAATACTCGAGTGAACCTGCGCCTGAACTACGTAAGGCTTGATTCCCATCTTTAGGATACGTAGGCAACTTCATCCTGAAGTTCAGCCATAAACTTTTCCCCGATCAGCTTTGTCCATTTGATCATCTCGGTCATCTTTGTCTATTCAACATTCAAGAGTCCGGTTATGATCTCCGGTACAGTGTTTTTCAGACTAGGGGCAACTTTCCATTGCCATGCAGTGCTGTGATGCTATTCAGACTAGGGGCAACTTTCCAGTTGCAGGGATCCGGGGTTGTGCATCTCAGTGACAGATTTCAGGCGTGTCCAATTCTGATCCATATCGAAAATAGTTTTGAAAAGTTTTGATAAAAGTTGACTTTGTTCAAATTAATCTTTTTACAACTAAGACCATCTCTAGACCAAAACGGGAAATTTTCAGTACCATAACCTTCAAAATTCATTGATTTCAGTACAAAGTCCTCCTGCTCTTGCATATAAATTAAAGTTGCTGTTTATTACATTTATAAGGAAAACTTGAAAGTACTAATAAAGCAATAAATCCGGGGCATAGCCAAGTCAGGTGTTCCTGCGCCCCCTCCCAAAGCTGGTCAAAACCCTCGGTGCCAAGCTGGGCCCGATCTGTGCCTCCTCATTAAGCCAATCTATGCATTCATCAGACAAAGTACAACTGAAAGTAGGAGCAGGGGCCAGGAGTTCTCTAGTCCTCCACGCTGCGGCCTGCCGAGCAAGTTGCGCACCTCGAAACGGAAAGGCAGCTGGATATTCTATCCCCTCTGCGGGGAAAATCTTGTCATGGCCAAACTGGTGCTGGAACCGGAACGGGAAATAAAACACGCAATGGGTCAAGCCAATCAACTGAATCCCAATCTGTCGGGACATGTTGTAGCCCATTGCCGGCAGATTGAGCCAAGGGCACCGCCAAGCAATGCGGTCTGCGGACAGGCTGCATCCAATCAAACCACCATCCCTCGTCAAGGGCATTGACTAGACGTTGTCTGAAGAAGTAGCCGCGAGCTGAGTATGCTGGGCAAGAGTCCACAACCTACAACTTATCCATCAACCACACCTGGGAAGGGATAAAAAATGAGAGATTAAAGAATAGAGAGATGTACGATGAGAGAAAAGTGAGAAAAGAGTTTTGTGAGAAAACGAATTTGAGGGCCGAGCGGTGTGAGCAATACATATGTAAGATTGGGTGGGAAACATTACCTGCAGCAGTAGTGGACTCCCCGCAAATCTGGTCGTCTCTCGATGATAAAAGGCGTCTAAGCCCATCAACGTCTCTGCCAGAGTCATGGCAATGCAGCTGTTGCCCTCCTTTAAACCTAGGGCAACCTCGATCAATTGGACACTAGATCCCCCGGAGCCTGAGGAAAACAGAAAATGAGATAGCATGCACAAACAGAGGGCATATCGCCGGAAGCCTTGCCAATGATGGTCGCCGCGGTCACCAGTATCCGAAAACCAATGAATCAGACTCGGAATATCTAGCATTCCGTCACAAATCAGAGATCGAGCGTCATACATAGTGAGTCCACACATTCGCCCTAAGCTCTGAACATGACCAAAGTTAAGCTGGGGTAAGATCTCTTCGTCACGCTCGGATTCCATTAAAACTTGAAAATCTTCGAAGGTAGGGCATACCTCTTGCCCACTAAAGCTAAAGACATGAGTCACCAGGTTCCAAAACCTCGCTGCGGCATGAAGAAACGGAAAGTGCAATGGAGAGCGACTTAGAGTGAATAGTGCATTTATGTCAAAACCCCAGAAATTCAGCTTTTTTGAGCCATCCAAGTTATTAATCCAGGACAAGAGATTCTGGGCAAGAAATCCCTCCATTTCGAGCAAATCAGTGTTGAATTGAGTAGAACTACGAAGCTGAGGCCTTTTGTAGGGGATAAGATTGAGTGGAGGACAGGTGTCAACATTCTGGTGATTCTTTCATTCACGGCCAACCGGCCAAATATAGTGTTGACCGACCATAACTTTTGGCTGGTGACAAGTTATCATGGCCGATGGCCTCCACCCCTGGCCGGTGGTCTTCCTCCTTGTTCTATGAACTGTTTATGCTGAAAATTTGGGGAATGCCACCACTTCCAAGGCCCCCCGATGATGGATTTTGCGGCGTCACGCCCATTTGCTTATCGAGTTGTTGTAAATTTGCTTATCGAGTTGTATTTCACTCTTTTCAAGTCTTCGTT
>NW_021027594.1:915823-929817 GCF_004153795.1 Camellia sinensis | reverse complement strand
AGGTTGTTTTGGTGTTTGGGGTCGACCTCCCCCTCTTAGGCCTCTTTTGGCCTCTTTTTGTGCTCTTTCGGCAAGCTTTGTTTACCTTGGTGTGTTGGCCTTCTCACCATTGAAATCCAATGGATTTTCAGTGGTGAGGAAGGGGTTCTAAGGTCTTGCATAGGGGAGGGACACCCCTCTCCCTTGGTCTCTCATTTTTGCATATTCTTGGCTCATAAGGGTAGCATGCATGATTAGGTGTTTTTGGTTCCATTTCAGAGGTTTTTGTATGTTGTTGGGTCATAATATGCCTCTGTTTTTGGTTGAATTAGTGGTCTCTTACATGCTTAATATACTTGCTTTGTATTCCCTTATTTTTACCTAGAAATGCATCATGACATTTGACCACCATGCTTTCATATTTTGGTTTTACTTTGTGAAGTTCTTGGCCATGTTTCATCATGCTTAAGGTCTGTTGACCACTGATTTGGTCATGTTTGACATGTTTGATATAGTTTCTATGCATTTTGATTTGTGAGCCTTAAGGGTGTGAGTCCCTAGCATGCATTGGTTAGGCTATTTTAACGATTTCGAATCATTTAACATGCCATTTCAATCCCTATACCATGCTTAAATGTCTACATTTATTAGCTCTTTCATGCCTTGAAATGTTGGCCTTCCATGTCTCGGGATAGGTCATTGTGCATGGCCATGTGTTTGAGGCTTTGGGATGCCATGTGTGTGGGTTTTGAGGCTCATTCTCACATGCTATAGCACTGATTTTTGTTGGTCTAATGTCCATGTTTGCCTTCCTTTAGGCATGCTTGAGTTGGCTTTTGTACCTTAGTCTTGGGCTCGTTGATTGGCATGTTTGTCTTACATGATTGGCACCATTATTTTGGTACCTTTGGCCACTGTTTTTGGAGTGGGCTGAGGTCCCCCTCTTTGTGGTCTAAATCCGCCTTTGCATGAGCATGTTACATTACATTAGAAGCATGCTTGCATTGTATCCTACTTGCATGTTTGCTTAATGTTGAGCTATCTCATATACTTGTTGCACATTTGGCATGATTTGTGCCTTAGCTTCATTTGCATGCTTGAGCCATGTTTGTATACTTGCATTGCATTGTTTAGCTTGGGGTGTCAAGCCAAACTTGAGGGGTGAGAAGTGTTCATACTTCAAGTGATGCAACATCTCTCAACCCTCGGTCGCCGAGGCCCTTGACTCTAACATGATGGGGTCTTGGTATTCATTTGTGTGTTGCATGCATTTTCATTGAATGGCAAGCTTGACTTCTTAGGCCATCATGCCTAATTGATGACCCGAGGATCGAGGGTCATGCCCCCTTGAGTCCATGGCATGATAGGGAGTGTGACCATACTTACATTTGCTTGAAATTCCATGCCCTACACTGCCTGCCCTCTACTACTGTCAACTGCAGGTTCTGCGGGAAGTTTTAGCCGGTCGGCTAAATACAGTGCCGGCCGGCTATTTATTTGTGGCCGATAGACAAAAAGGTAGCCGGTGACCACACCTTTCGGCCGGTGATGTTCCTACTTGGCCGGCGGCATTCCCCAATCTCCAAAGAGCATATCCTTGAACTTTGACAGTCCTATGAGGAGTAGGGCAGTGTCAAGAGAGGCAACAGTGCTATGGCAATAAATTTCCAGGCGAGACGGGTTAAACATGCATCATCTACGCATCCCAAGGCAGGGCTGCGGCCACCTTTTTCTGCAATTAATTTGTTGATTAATTAGAAGTTTTGTAATTAATTAATTAGTTAGTCGGCTAGTTAATTAGTTAAATCTGTATTATTTATTCGGACCCTCCGAGCGAGGGCAATTTTGTAATAAGTGTGCGTGAGTGTGTGTATGTCTTCCAACCCCACGTCTTTCTTCCCTTTTATTTACCCGCTTATGATGGTAGACTAGGGCACATTTAAATTAGCATACCTTATGCTATGCATGCGTGCATTCATACATTTGTCTTGCATGCACCAGGCTCGGCACATCATGCTAACTGCATTGTGTTTCAATTCCAAATTGAATACGTGTTAGTTGTAGCATTTCACATGCCATGTTTAGAACAACCGAGCCCATTTCTAGTTGCATTTCGCATGTGTTGCATTAGCCATCTTAAACTAGGATCATGCATATGATTACTAACTAGTATTTGTTTTGGCTCGGAGTACTCAGTAAGCATTTATGTTGAAATGATGGTATGTTTTATGTTAACAATGACAATGATAATGAAGGTGGTGGTAATAACAATGGTGGCATCATAATGGTTGTACTCATCTCAACTTCAGATGCCTGTGGATGGAGGTTGAATTACCTAAATTGGAATAATGCATTAAAACTGTGAGTTTTAAGCCCACTAGATAGTGGCAAAATCATGTTTTTCTAAAAGCCCACTCGAAGGTGGCAGAACCTGCATTTTAGCCTACTTGCGAGTAGCAAACCATTTTTCAAAACAAACATGCTATGTTTTGTCCCAATTTAGGCAATTTGGTCTATACTTGTTTGTTGTGCGTATAACATAGTAATTCTAGGCTAATAACCGGGATAAGAACACATAACATTTTCAAAATCGGATATCATGGTTAGTAGAGGCCGATCTTCGGATCAGGCGAGAGGGGGTGCTCATAGCTGACCTTCCCCAATCATACCCAAGCTCCCGAACCGAGGCAACTTTGGGATGGACGGACACGTGGCCTTTGGCACCGAGTCAGGGTTTCCTAAATTTCTCAAAATAAAATATTTAGGTGGCGACTCTGTATCTGGCAAAGTAATCCATGTTTGGCACTTCTTTTTCAAAAAAATCTGTTTCTCAAAACGATTTGCTGGATTTGGACTCTTTGGTTCAGATTAAGAATCGTGACATAAATTGAGTCCGAACTGTAGCGAGGCCCGCAGGCGCGTCTACAGTAAGCCACCAAAAGACTTTCGCCAATCCTACGTCCCCAGCAAAGACTTAAAGAGGCTCCTAGATTTGCCAATCCAAAAGTGCAAGGCTCCACTGGTACTGAACTTTATTCCGACGTACAAGTCTACACTGCCCGATGTCCCGAATAGAAAGAAGAAGAGCTTATCTCCTCCCTCTGCTACTACTCTACAAACCGCATCATCATCTCGGGCTGATCAAGGGTCAACCTCTGATCCAGCCGATCAACCATCAACTTCAACCCCATATTTAATCTCAATACCAGAAAGAAAACGTCGGCGACGACTTGTCAAAACTGCTGAGATGGTTCGCCCGAAGCCTGTTGCCCAAGATCTCCTAGCCGACCTTCCTACAGACGTTGACGCTCAGCCGACACAAACCATGCCCCAACCAAAGCCGAAGAGAACCAAGAAAGCCCAGCCAAAGGCTAAAGTGACTCAGGTTGGATCTGAGGACACTTTACCTATATCCAAACTGGCTGAGAGTGGAAAGAGCGCTTCCGTTCCCACAAAAAGGTCTGCTGAAACACAGCCATCAGAGTCCACTCAATCAAAGAAGCCGAGGTCATCGTCTGCGACGACCTCGGGTTCCAAAATACCAAGAGTCCCCTGGGTGCCTGAAATCACCCTGGAAGATAAGCCCGTTCTAGCCTGTGACAGTGCCGATGACATCAATGTCGGCGTGGCACTCAGTACTGCTGTTCTCCTTCCTGGCGATCTTGAGCGGAATGCCAAGATGAGCGAGTACGAGAACTACGCCCTCATGCTCCAACGTTCTGTACAAGTAAGTTCCCCATTTGGCAACTTGTCTTTCTGCCTTTTTTTCTATAATTGTAAAGTTTGTGTAACAACTTTTCCCTTGGGTTCTTTCAGGCCATTCAACATACCCATTCTCTCTCAATGCAAGCTTTTGAAACAAGGGAGAAGTTGGCCGATATGAGGCGGGAGGTTTCTGTCCTAAAAAAGGAAAACAAAACTTTTCTGACAAAGATGAAGAAACTTGAAGACCAGGCTGAGGCTGCCACCAAAGCCCAAACCCTAGCCGAAGAAAAGGCCGAATCTACCGAGGCTATTAAAAAGGTTGTCGACGCTGAGAAGAGAGAGGCCAAGGACAAAAAGGCCCAAGCCGAAAAGGAACTTCAAGACGCCTTATCTACTAAAGACGCCGAAATCAAAGCGGTCGACGAAAAGGCCTATGCTCAAGGAATGGCAAACATTACAGAGGAATACAAACTGCAAGTTAGGCAGGCGTGCAATAGGGGCTTTTCCCTAGGTTGGATGGCCCTTGCAAAGAAACTTAATCTTCCTGAGAATTCACCACTGCGCCAAGCCGACGCTATTCCTCTTCCATTTCCTCCACCTCCACCTCCAAGCCAAGATGAAGATGAATCTGAGTCTGAATCTGAGGATGAGGATAAGGATGATGAGGAGGCTTTGGTAAGGAAGCCCAAAGATGCTAGTGAGACCAAGTCCCCTCCTCAAGATGATCAAGTCCTAGACTTGACTCATGAGGAGGATGAGGAGGTTATCAAGGAGACCACTCCTGAGCAAGCATCATCTGATGTTCCTCCAGTCAATAGAAGTCTTGATCAGACACTTGCCGAGATTGACGCCGAGTTGGCGGCGGAAAAGATTGCCGAGGTGGTTCCACCAGAATCCTCTGAGGCTCCAGCCCATCCAGTTGTTGTTGCTAAAGGAGCCTGACTCCGATTTCTTTCTTTGTTTGAACTTTTTTACTTTTCTGTTTTCTGGACAATATAAGCTTCCTTTTGTGGCCGATGTGCCTATCTCTGCCGAGCAATTTGCTTTTGGTTAGGCCGTAGTGCCTTCTTTGTACACAACTGCAACTGTTTTTCTCTGAATGCTTTAGTCTATATTTTCTCTTGATTGCTTCTGCATGGTTCTATACTTAGAATATTTGGCATGCCTTTCATACTTTGCCTCCTTTGTGCAATCTTCTCGGGGTTAAAGACCTCGGGTATAGTAACTACAAGCTTTACTTCGGCAAGATACTGACCTTACAAATTTCAACAAGGATTAACATATACTGTAACAGGGATCAACAAGGATTAACATAACAAGTGTTAAACAATAATTTATTTGTAAATTGCTACGAATTTGAACAAGTGTTTAAACAATATACTTAGCTTTTTCCTCAACCTGTAAATTGCTGCAGATTTCAACAGCTAATCATATGTCGGCTTAACGTTATCTTGTAAATTGCTACAAATTTGAACAAGTGTTAAGCATTTTCTTTGGTTTAACCAACCTGTAGATTGCTACAAGTGTTTAGCAATAACCTCGGCTTTGCTTCCACTCCTAAATTGCTATGAATTTAAACAAGTGAAGAGAAACAGTAATCTTGGCTTAACTTCAACTTGTAAATTGTTACAAATTTCAACAAGTGAAGAAAAGGAACCATCTCAGCTTAACTTCAACTTGTAAATTGTTACAAATTTCAACAAGTGAAGATAAGGAACCATCTCAGCTTAACTTCAACTTGTAAATTGCTACAAATTTCAACAAGTGTAAAACATATACTATTCAATGTCAACTTTGCGAACATTTCTCAATGTTTTAATCAAGTGTTTAGACAGTGATCTTAGTCTAGCCTACTTGTAAATTGCTACAAATTTCAACAAGTGAAGATAAGTAACCATCTCGGTTTAACTTCAACTTGTAAATTGCTACAAATTTCAACAAGTGAAGATAAGTAACCATCTCGGTTTAACTTCAATTTGTAAATTGCTACAAATTTGAACAAGTGAATTAAGTGTCTCTGTCTTCTCTCTGCCCCCAATGTGAACCTGAGTTCTACTTGGGTTCTCATTATTCATGTCTCCAAAAACACCAATATGTAACTTTATCAATCATATGTGTTTAAAGAAAAGGGAAAGATTTTATTGATGACTTCGGCCAAAAATAATGTACATCTAATGATAGAAGAATTTCAAATTACAAGTGTTCCAAGGTCTTGGCAGTGCTTTGCCCTCGTTATCTTCAAGTCGATAAGCTCCATTACCTAATACCGAAGTAATTCTATAGGGTCCTTCCTAGTTTGGGCCAAGCTTGCCTTCTCTGGGATCCTTCTTGTTGTCGACGACTTTTCTCAAGACTAGGTCGCCGATTTGAAAATCTCTTGGATTGACCTTCTTGTTGTAAGCTCTTGCAAGCTGTTGGTGGTATGCTACGAGCTGAATTGCAGCTTTCTCCCTTCTTTCTTCTAAGAGATCCATATCTTGGGCTAGAAATATATCATTTGTGCCATTCTCTACTCCGTCGGTTCTGATCCCTGGGATGCCGATCTCCAAAGGGATGACTGCTTCTGTGCCATAAGCCATGGCAAAGGGGGTTTCCCCTGTTGATCTTCTCGGCGTAGTCTGATATGCCCAAAGCACGTTGGGCAATTCGTCTATCCACTTCCCTTTTGCTGCCTGCAGCCTCTTATTTATTCTATCCAAAATTACTTTGTTGGATGCTTTTGCTTGCCCATTACTTTGGGGAAAACTTGGTGTTGAAAGTTAATTCTTGATCTTGAATTTCACACAAAAGTTCTTAATGAGTTTGTTGTCAAACTGTGTTCCGTTGTCGGCAACTATTTCTCTTGGAATGCCAAATCTGGTGATGATGTTTCTCCATATAAAGTTCTTGACGTCCACATCTCGGATTTTGGCAAGAGGTTCTGCCTCTATCCACTTCGTAAAGTAATCTGTTGCCACCAGCAAGTATTTTCTCTGCCCAATTGCCTGGGGAAGTTGCCCAACAAGATCCATGCCCCATTGGGCAAACGGCCAAGGGCTGGACACAGGGTTTAGGTCAACAGCTGGCTGATGTATTAAAGGTGCAAACTTTTGGCATTGTTCACACTTCTTCACGTAGGCTTCAGCATCCTTTTGCATGTAGGGCCACCAATACCCCTGGGTAATGGCCCTTGGGCTAATGATTTGCCCCCAGCATGGCTTCCACAAATTCCTTCATGAATTTCATATAGGAAATCTTCAACCTGCAAAGGGTGTACGCACCTTAAAAGGGGTCCAGTGAAGGATCTTCTGTAGAGGTGTCCATCTGCTGTCAGACAGAATCTTGCCGATTTCAACCTAACTTTGTGTGCCGCCTTATGATCTTCTGGCAGCTTTCCTTCTTTCAGGAATGCAACAATTGCATCCATCCAGCTTGGTCCCATGTCCACACACATTGCTTCCTGTTCTATGCTCCGTGGTTCTACGCTCGGGCCCGACATATAGTCGATCATAATTGTCTTTATTTTTCCAGTCTGCATTGAACTTGCCAGGTTAGCCAACGCATCGGCGTGGGTGTTGTCATCTCGGCTAACTTGGAGTAGTCGGCAGTTCTGAAATAGGGCTACCAATCTGATGACCTCTTTTGCATATGCCGACATCCTTTTGTCTCTGGCTGCAAATTCTCCTGTTGACTGGTTAACAATAAGTTGTGAATCACAAAAAACTATTACCTCATCTGCTTCTGCTGCTGCTGCTAGTTTTAGTCCTGCAATTAATGCTTCGTATTCCGCTTCATTGTTTGAGGCCTTGAACCCCAAACGGATGGACTGTTCTATTATTTCTCCATCGGGAGATATCAGCAGTACTCCTGCCCCCGCTCCTTGTCGGTTCGAGCTTCTATCGGCAAACAGTCTGAATGAGTCGCCGATGTAGATACTGCAGGGTCTGAGTTTTTCCTTCCTTTGCTCTTTTGCCTTAGGCTAGGCTTCTCCTTGTTTTCTTGAACGTCGTTTATCTTATCTCAACGGAGCCCGATGTTCGACGGATTCTGGCGTGAATTCAGCCACGAAGTCGGCCAAAACTTGGCCTTTAATTGCTGTTCTCGGCCTAAACTCCAGGTCATAGTGGCCCAGGGCTACTGCCCATCTTGCTATTCTTCCTGTTAAGTCTCCATGTTGCAACAAGGACTTCAGTGGGTGCTCTGTTAGGACTACAATCTTGTGCGCCTGAAAGTAATGGTTCAACTTCTTTGAAGCCATTACTAAGGCTAGCATTAATTTCTCCAGTGGTAGATACTTTGTTTCTACGTTGGCCAAGGTTTTGCTTACATAGTAAACAGTCTTTTGCTCCCATTTTTCTTCTCGGATTAGTACTGCACTAACTGCGTGTTCGGAAACTGCTAAGCACAAAAACAGTTCTTCCCCTGGTTCTGGATTGGAAAGAACCGGAGTTGTGGTCAAGTACTTCTTCAGGTTGGTCAAAGCGGCTTCGCATTCTTCTGTCCACAGAAAGTCTGTGGCTTTTTTCATCAAGTTGAAGAAGGGTCTGCACTTATCTGAGCTTCTGCTGATGAATCTGTTTAGGGCTGCGGCCCTTCCAGTAAGCATCTGAACCTGTTTTGCCGACGTCGGGCTCTTCAGCTCTAGGATGGCATTGATTTGGTTTGGGCCTGCCTCAATGCCCTTTCTTGTTACCAGATACCCTAAAAACTTACCTGATCCAACTCTAAACGCGCACTTTGATGCGTTGATTCGGAGCCAGTATGTTTTGAGTATATCAAAGACCTCTTTTAGGTCGGCAAGATGACCCTTAGATTCCTTTGGTCTTCACGACCATGTCATCGATGTAGACTTCTACCGTTTTGCCAGTCAGGTGCTTGAACATCTTTGTTACTAACCTTTGGTAAGTTGCTCCTGCGTTTTTCAATCCAAAAGGCATTACCTTGTAACAGTACAGGCCTTTAGGGGTGACGAACGCGGTCTTCTCCTCGTCTGGAGGGTACATGGCAATCTGGTGGTACCCTCTGTATGCATCCAGAAAACTCATCCTTTCATGCCCTAAAGTAGCATCTACTAGCTAGTCAATCTTGGGCAGAGGAAAGCTGTCTTTGGGGCAGGCTTTGTTGAGGCTGGTAAAGTCTACACAAACCATCCATTTGCCGTTCTTCTTCTTCTTCACCACTACTGTGTTGGACAGCCATGTCGGGTAGTGAACTTCTCGGATGGCCCTGGCCTCCAGAAGTTTGACTACTTCTTCTTCTACTGCTTCGACGTGCATCAACGTCGGTCTTCTGGGTCGTTGAATCACAGGTTTTGCCGACCTGTCGACATTCAGTCTATGGCAAGTGACATCGGGGTCAATGCCAGGCATTTCGTAAGGTGTCCAGGTGAACACCTCTATGTTTGTTCTCAAAAAATATTCCAGTTCTCTTTCCTCTTCTTCGGCTAAACCTGAGCCGAGAAGAAAGAAGCGCTCTTCGCCGCCCTCCTGGACGAGGATTTTCTTCAGTGTCTCTTCGCTCTTCTTGGCTGGTTCTTTGCCGACGTCTTCTAGTACTTCCATGTCCTCATCTTCAATTTCTGCTTCTTTTGGCTCTCGAACACTGCAAGTAGACCTCATTGCTGCCATGGAGCAACTTTTTGCCTGCAGTTGATCTCCTCTGACTTCTTCAATCCCATGCTCTGTTGGGAACCACAATAGTTGATGCAATGTTGAGGGAACTGCCCCCATTGCATGCAACCATGGTCTTTCCAAGATGATGTTATATGGTGAAGGTGTGTCAATTATCATGAATTTTGTCCTGATCTTCTTAGTGCCAGCTTGTACTTCCAAGCTTGTTACACCCAGTGGCCACGTCGGCGTTCCATTGAAGCCGACCATCGGGCCATTCGATTGCTCCATGTCGTCTGGGTGAAGGCCTAGCTCCTTGTAACATCTAACGTACATGATGTCACAAGAGCTGCCTTGATCTATTAGGATGCGTTTCACTTGGCACTCCCCAACCTGGAGGGATACTACCAAGGCATCATTATGCGGATGCTGGACCATCTCTAGATCAGCTTCAGTGAAAGCTATCATCGGTCCTCGGCACTCTTCAGGCCGAGGTCTTTTATGTCCGATCTGGTTCACGTGTTGTAGGTGTTTTACTCTTTGGGTTTCTCCCCGAATGTCGCTTTCGTTTACTTTTGAGTGAATTACATTAACCACCCTAGGTCCCCCGCCCTGTGGTTGCTGTGCTGGGGAAGGCGGGGCCGCTGGTGCTTGAGGTAATCTTGTCTGCTCTTCTCTTGTCCTGGCTTCGTCGACGAGGTCCCTGAGATGGCCTTGCCTTACTAGGTCTTCTAAGTATGCTTTTAAGGCTCTGCAACCCTGAGTTGGGTGTCCTTCTTCATTGTGGTAAGCACAGCGCCTACCAACGTTTCTTCCCATAAATTCCCCTGGTGCTCTTGCCGGTGCCCTGAAATAGGGTTGGTTTCGTATTTGATCCAGGACTTTATGGATAGGGATTCGGAACACCGTCGTCACTGCCTGTTTACCCTTCAATTCTGTTTCTTGTTTGGTTGGCCCGTTGTTACCTCGGCCTCGCTTCGGCGAACCGTTTCCCTTCTCCTGCTTCATCTCTTTATTTCCCGACGTATCTTCCTCGGCTCTGGCGTACTTCTCGATTCTCGCCATGAGTTCTTCCATGCTTTTTGGCAATATTTTTGCCAAGGATTTCCGTAGTGGGCAGTCATCTTTCAGGCCGTTCTTGAAAGACACGACCGCCACTTCTTGGTTGCATTCGGGTATTCGATTGAACACCTCGTAGTATCTCTTCGCGTAGGCCCTAAGGCCTTCTTCCTTAGTGATTCTTAAAGCCATCAGGGCGTCGACCCTCAAGGGCTGTAGTTTGTTCGTCATAAACCTGGCCACAAACATCTCGGGCAGGCCTTCCCACGTCTTTACGCTTCCCTTCGGTAGTTTATGGAACCAATTGGATGTAATTTCCCCAAAGGATGAGGGGAATACTTTGCAGAGCAACGGCTCGTTCCCACTATATAATGCCATTGAATTCAGGTATAGTCCAACATGAAAGTTGGGATTTGATTTACCATCATAAATTTGGAACCTCGGCATACTGAATCTCTTTGGCGCTTCAAATTTGTCCAGTTCCACCGAGAATGGTGTCCTTGGCTTAACTGGGTCAGTTACCTCGGCTTCAACATTTTATTGCTTCCTTTTGAGGTAATCCCTCAAGTCTTCTTTACTCTTACCTGGAGCTCGGCTATCTCTGGACTTCAATCTTTTTGGCACACTACTTTCGGCTTCATGGTGGGTTCGTTTCGATCTTTCCCCATGGGTTATGTCAAAGCAGAGTGTTTGCCCTTGAACATGCCGATGTTCTTTGGGCCCTGGATCCTTCATGTGATGTGTCCTTTGGGACTCTTCTTGCCTCGGCTCCTCTCGTCCGACTTCCCTAGAAGGTCGGTGAGAGTGCCTTTCGCTCCTGGTGTGCTGAAGGGCTTCGGGGATTGTTTTCCTTCCTCCCTTCTGGGTATTAATTGCTGGCATAGGCGTATCTTGTAGCGAGTATGGTGGCTGCATAACATTGTTCTGCATCATGAAGTTGACCACTGATTGTAGGTCTGCCAACTTGTTCGCCAAGTCTTTTACTTCCTCATCCCTCCGTAGGCACCTATCCCTCCATACCTGAAGGTTATCTTCGTTATATAGGGTAAATTACACTGACACCCCCTAAGGTTTATGTTTATTACAGTTCCCCCTTCACATTTTGGAAATTACATCTCCCTCCCTGAGGTTTAAAGTTTCAATACAGATTCCCCCCTTAGCAATTTAATTTTTTTTAAATGCTAATTTTTCCCTTACTGGGTAAATTATATTGACACCCCTTACATTTTAGAAATTACAATCCCCTTCCTAAGGTTTAAAGTAGCATTACCAATTGTCCCGTCGGTTTGTATTAGTTGGAAAAAAAATTCATTGAAAAAAAAGTAATTGGAAAAAAAATTAATTGAAAAAAAAAATTGTTAGTAAAATTTTTAAATTTCTGTTTAAAAACCAACATAAACTTATTTTTTGAATTTACGTTTTTTCCTCAAATTTACAAACTGAGGCAACCATTTATAAATCAAAAAAATTATCAAATAAGTTTTTATGACAGTTTTTAAAATTTTTGTGGAAACTGAAAACGAAATGGTTACCAAACAGGCTTTAGATGGTAAAAATGTCATAAAATTAACAAATAATTAAATAAGTTACCAACATAAAAAATGACTTATCAAAAGATTCTTAGGCTATGTATGGTTTGATTTTCAGAAAAAAAATTAAAAATTAATTTGGTTAAGAAATAAAAACTAAAAAATAATTATTATTTAAGGGTAAAAAATAATTTCCTTATCTTAGCAAAGTCTTCTCTTTACTCTAGGACTCTTGCCCCTTATCCACTTATCTCGGATTCCGATATCTTCGGAGATAACCTCGGCTTTACCGAGATCACCTCGGCGTCACGACCAGGACACGTGGCACCTTAGCTGACACATCGGCGTCACCTTGCCACGTGTTGGTACTCAGAAAATATATCCCCATAGTAGCCATTCTAGGGTTTGAGGGAAAAATAGATGAAAAAGTGTGTAAAAATCCCGCTGCTGCCAGCTGATATATTCGAGGCTCGCTCGAGCGAAAGAGTGGTCGCTCGAGCAAAGGAGTAGTCGCTCGAGTGACCAGACACAAAGAAACCTCGCTCGAGCGTAGAAAGCCTCGCTCGAGCCAACAATTCGAAGCTTCAGGTCTGCAACCTAGAAGCACGCTCGAGCGAAGAAAAGCTCGCTCGAGCGAAAAAAACCCAAAACATACAGCTTGCTCGCTCGAGCGAAGGAAATCTTGCTCAAGCCAAGAAATGTAACTCTCAGGTCCAGAACTAGACGTAGACGCAAGCTCGAGCGCAAGACTTCTCTCTCGAGCCACCAGACACAACACCCAAAACTCTCGCTCGAGCGAATGAACCCTGGCTCGAGCGAAGGATCTAAAACACAGAGCTCACTCGAGCGACAAAAGCCTCGCTCGAGCGAAGAAACAAAATTCTGCGCAGCAACTATTGATTTAAACTCACTACCAACCTGTAACGAACCTGCCCAACACATCTCAAAACTCGAACATAAAGAATTAAAGGATGACAACATGATATATACACCAACCAACACCACGGAACCTAAGTCCGGAATACTGTACATAAAGGGGAAAACCCGGGATAGCTATATTTTTTATAATGATTCCATAATTTATAATTTAGAAAAAGAAAGATGAAAAAAATTATTCTTGTGCACTCTTTCTCTAACCAATTTTTTCTTCTATTCAAAAATCCTAGTCATCATACATTATATTTTATCCAAGCCATTCATGTCTTCCTCGCCTTACAAATATTACATTAATGAAACGATGAAACTCATTGTTTTTTAACTTTCTTTTTATAAGACAATTTGGAGGTTAGTTTATGTTAATCTATTGTATTCTTTAAACAACTCTTTTATCTTTTAGGTACACCATTTTTTCTTCTTTTTTTTTTATCTATAACCATTTTTCTGTCTTTGTATTTCATATTTTGTGTGTCATTTCTCCTTCCTCTCTACTAACCATTATCTGTTTTTTTGTTTATAACTATTTTTTGTTGGTTAATATTGTCTCACTACAATTTTTTTACTAAACTAACATGATAGGGTCATTTATATAATAAAAAACATGTCTTCATTATAAAGTGATAGATCAAAATTCAAACAAAATCATTATTAATAAGTTTTTTGTATTAATTTTATGTTTGTATATCATTACTTTTTTTAAAAGTATATATATTTTTAATAGTTTTTTGATATATGATATGTGTTGATTAACGGTTGGTGCAGAACATTACTTCAAAGGCATATAATAGTTTTTCAAAGTTATAGAAAGAAAATATTAATTTTAATCAATTTTTTTCAAAACTATTAAAGGTGTTAGTCAATTATTTAATTGTTTATTTTTAATATGTGTAGTTTCTTGTTTCCTTTATGGTACTTCTCTCTCTACTCTACTGTGACTTCATATGTTTTTTTTTTTTTTTTTAAGAATTCACAACCAAAATTAAATATACATTCAATCTTTTTTCTTTTATTTACTAATTTATTTTTTCAAGTTCAATAAAATATTACTTTGTTAACATTATTATTTTATTGTTTTAATAAAAAAATTTATTTAATATTTTTACTTTTTTTTTTTTTTGTCAGATGTCTGGACCAACTTGCTATATTATTCTAATGACATGTGTTGGGTTTTTCAAAACAATTTTTTTTAGATCGGAAG
>NW_021027594.1:890270-900506 GCF_004153795.1 Camellia sinensis | reverse complement strand
TTCAGTTTAGGTCGAAGTCCAAAAATGCTCACAAATACGGCTAAGATTTGAAGCAAAATAAGCCTTAAAAGAGAGATGGAGCAAACAAGGAGGTAGATGGCCTCAAACAGAAAAATGTCCTTAAAAAAAGTTCAAGAGGGGCTCAAAATAAGACACTTTTTAGTTCATGCCAAAGCTCGAAAATGCCTGCAAATGGAGCTAAAGTATAGAGCAAAATAGTGCAAAAAAAATGGTAAATGAAGACTTACCCTTGTAGAGCCGACCCTCAGCAACTTCTGGACCAAGAATGTGACTCCTCAAGCTCTGCAAATGACCTCCAAGATGTTGGAGTGGATGGTGGGGGTGGTAGGCTATGAGGTGTAGTGTAAAATGGCCAAGAATATTAGGGTTTGGAGCTTGGAGAAGAATGCTATGGAGGATGGAGTGTGTATGCCTTAACCAAATGTCTAAGGACAATCTGAATAGCACTGCGGTTGGTTATATAGAGGGAGAGAGGAGAAGGGAAGGGGGGAAAATGGGGGGGGGGGGAAACCATTTCAAATTTCCCCCCAAAAGGCAGCCCCCCGGACAGTGGGTTGAGTGGAGAATAGCTGGCACAGCTGGCATCCATTAATCTATTTGGCCGGTTGGCCATCTGTTCTGTCCGGTCGGCCATCTATTTGGTCGGTTGGCCATCTGTTCTGGTCGGTCGACCATCTGTTTGGTCGGTCGGCAGGAAAAATCTGCTCTGCAGGTCCAACTTCAAACGGGCATAACTTCTTCATATGAACTCCTTTTCAGGTCAATCTTGTGTCAAAATTGAAGCCCCGGAAGTAATCTTTCCAATGGCCCCAGCCTTGCATTAAAATTATAACTATGGAAAAAGTTATTCTTGTTTTGGTGAAGGTTTCTCAGTTTCGGTCCAACCGGGATGATGCCCAACTTCAACCAATCATATCTCCCCCATCCGGACTCGGCCTGAGGAGATTCTTGAGTGAAAAATGAAGCCCCGGAAGTCCTCTTTCCAACGATGGTGGCCTCATAGCTTAAATCCAAGTGGACAGATAGATAAACCTGATTTGGCAAGGACCGCTCGACTCTCCCTTAGCGATTCATACCCAACTTCTTCCTCAGCTAGGCTTCTTCTCTCTTCTCCTCTTTTCTTCAACTCTAAACCCCTAAACAAAGCATTTTGAAAGATTTTTCAAAGATTTCATCTCTCTTTCATTCATTTGCACTTTGTCCTTGCTCGGTTTATCGAAAAGTGCATCATTTGACAAAATGTGAGCCTCGGAACATTGTAGAAACTTTATTTCAAAAATGTTTTGAAAGAGAGGGTTTTAAGGTCTAAAAACCATCCAAAATAGATTTGGTTCAAAATGGGGTGTGAAGTTGAGATTTGTCTCTCTCCTTGCCGAAGAAACTGAACTTTTGCCCTGCACACCTTTCTCCACCAAGTAAACCATCAGTAACGCCCAAGTCTTAAGGGGGGTCAAAAATGGGGTGTCTATAACTGGGTAGGATGTACGTGGAGAGAATCTGGAGATATGTATGGGGTAGCATGCGGTGGGGTCACTGATGTCCCAGGACCTGATGTGGCCGGCATTGAAGTGGAAGGCACTGACGTGGACGGCACTGATGTATCTGGAGCAGCTACTGCACTGTGTACACCGTAGTGGCCAAAATGCAGACAATCCCCCCGATGGGCATGCTGGTTCGCCTCGTACAATAAGTCTCGGATCTCTGCAACGGCCTGCAAGGCATGCTGTCTATCATGTCTCAAAAGGGCATCCTCAACCAAGTAATATGACCTCCAGCTCCAACTACCTGAACAAAAATTTGGACGTATTAGGCTACAGTTGACTGAAAGTAAATCAATTATGATCTTGATAATTATCTGACACATACTATGATACTCACCAATGCCTCAAGAGAAGGCCCAACTCCCTAATATCCAGACTCAGACAGGTGGCTCGGATTACCGACTAGTAGACGTGTATATCGCCGATACCACAACATGTAAGGGTCGGACGATGGGAGTACCTCATCACACCAGTTAGCCTATACGATAGTGTCCCGACGGGCATCCCACTGCTGTATATACCGCATATAAAACAGACTCCAATCGGTGCCAGCTCGGCCATGCCTATCAGTTGCATGCAACCGCCACTAGGTGTCGAACAGGTCTAACATGGATTGGACCCAACCAAACTGTCAAAGGACACGATCAGGGAGATGCCACTCCACCACATCAAAACAAATAAATGGCACTCTCGCCATCCATATCTCCCGACCTAGTCGGCAGTAGTCTGGAAACGTACTGAAGACCCCAGCATAAGGCTACCATATCAACTACAACAACGACAAGTATATTAAAATTCGCTCGTGAACTCAAAGCATATACAATGAACATGACAACTAAAATGCACTAAATTTCATACCTTGCCCTCGATCATCCGGTCGAACTCGTCTCTATAACCGATGACTACGTAGGTCGATACGATCTCATGGCCGAAGTCAACCCTCCACCGGCTGCCTCGAGGTCCGGGTGGCAACTGCATGTCTCCCTGGCCCATGGGAAGCTCACCAAGAGCAATCACTTACCGCCTAGACGAGGCAATGTGAATAAATCTCTCCCACGACCAAATCTGTAATAGTTTTAACCCAATTACAATATTGATATATGTCATACAACGTGAATTGACATGTAATAAAATTCTTACTAACCTGTAGCAAGACAAGTGGTCCTCCGATCTCCTTCGCACCCACCTGAGCCGCTCGACACAGCATCCTATACAAACATGCCAAAGCCGCGCCACCCCAGTTGTACTCGCCGATCTCGTTGATGTCTCTCAGCAGTGGCAAGTACATAAGCTTGAGCAGGTTCTGTGACTTATCAGGGAGAAGTACCCCCCTAATAAGCCACAGAATATATGCTTGGGCATGCTGCTGTATCAACTCATCTGGAGCTTGATCCTCAGTCTACCTGCCTGTAAGTCTGCAGGTGCAGGTGCTACTCCCAATAGCTCAACACATAGAGCTATCCACTGGTCCCTCGTCAATGATGGGTTAATACCAATAACTGCTCGGCCGTCAATCCATAGACCATATAGGACAGATACGTCCTGCAATGTGACCATGGCCTCTCCGATCGGGAAATGGAATGTATAAGTCTCTGTGCGCCACCTCTCGGCCAGAGTAGTGATAAGTGGGTGGTCCAATCTAATATGACCGATACGGTAGACACCATAGAATCCTGCACATAGTATATATTGCAGGACTCTATGGTCCAACGGATGCTCTCACAGGCCAAAATCTGCTCGGCGGCATGTCAACACTGTGCGTGCCTCCTCCTACATAACAGAATGACTAGTTTAAATAATAACATTATCACGTAAGATAAAACAAAATGAGGGGTATTTTAATTGTAAGCGTAAAGTCCAACAAACGTTATTGCATATCGGATGCTCCCATATACTGTCGGCCCGATGTGGATGAATGAGAAGTGGGACCTCTTCCACGAAGCTTGTACAAGGGAAATACTAGATCATAACAATAAAACTCTCATTTAATCATAACAAAAAAAACTATAATTATTCCATAAATTACGATTTGTAAAAGGAAAGTATGCTAAGCTATTTCAAAATTTAAATTTGTGTGATACTATATATGGAAGTAATTCACTAAAATGTAATTAATTTTTATTTCAAAAAACTCTATTGGTTAACTGTAATTTAACTATAACAATTAAACTCTAATTATTCCATACATGATGACTTCTAAAAGAAAAATGTGCTCGATTATTTTAAAATTATAAATTTGTGTGCCACTAATATAGAAGCAATTCACTAAAATCTAATTATAATCATATAAAATAATTCTAATTATTCCATAATTTATTATTTTTTAAATATATATATATATATATATTTCTACTTTAAGATTTAAAATTATGTGTCATTGAATATGATAAACAATTCAACAGAACCTACCGTTATTTATGCTATAACTAATATAGAAATCTTTTTAAAAATAATTTTAGGGCCTCAGTTACATAAGCTTAATAATGACCATGAACATAGTGCAGTAACATGTGGATAGTTTTCCTGCATAAATATTTGCCAAAAAATTGAGTGAAAAAATTTTGTTTCAAAAATAGGTTGATGATTACATTTATGGCATATTTGACAAAACTTAATTATTGATTTTGTAATGCTAAAAGTTTCAATAAAATATAAAATTTTTAAATTACATAAATTTATTCATAAATTGTAAATGTGAAAACTGATTGGAGCATTTGAAAATATTAAATTTATTCATAAATATTAAATTTTCAAATGGTAGAAGAACTATTTAATTAAGTATAGGATTTTGTAATACACATTTTCAATCAAGTACACAATAAAAAACTTAGGCCTATGTGCTACAGTTAAATTTTTTTGCATACATATTTGGGATTTTTATTGATAAATCCCATTTAAAAGTGTTTTAACTCAAGAAGTCCATGAAGGAATTTTTTAACCCATTTAGTCCCATGTATGTATAGTTTTATTCCATAAAGTCCTTTTTCTTGATTTACACTATTTTCTTGGACACTTATGCCCTTATATTTAATTTTGATACCCTTATAAATATTTTTTGAACGGTTAGCAATTTTATGATGTGAACATTCATATTATAAAATTCATATTGGTAGGAATGTAAAATTGGCCCGTGGACGGCCCGAAACCAACCCGCGAGCCGGGGCGGGCTCGGGCCGTTGACAATATGAATATTCACATTGACATGTTAACATTCACATTAATAGGAGTGTAAAATTGGCCCGCTTCCCGTGGCGGCGCGAAACCCGCGCTGCAGCCCATGGGCGGCCCGAGGTGGGCCCGGTTCGGCCCGTTGACAATGTAAATATTCACATTGACATGTTAACATTCACATTAATAGGAGTGTAAAATTGGCCCGCTTCCCGTGGCGGCGCGAAACCCGCGCTGCAGCCCATGGGCGGCCCGAGGTGGGCCCGGTTCGGCCCGTTGACAATGTAAAACAAATTCTAACCACTCTTTCTTTTATATGCTCTTTAGGGTGGAAAGGGTGGTATTTTGACATTCCTCCCCCCTCTATTTTTTCTCTTGTTGTTTCTATCACCATACTAGCCACTATCGCTCCTATTGCCTCCATCATTGGCTTACCACTAAGGAAGCTTTCAAATCTTGACTCAGATCTAATTCATAATCGAGATTCGATATTGTTAAACGCGTTGTTATACGCTAAGCAACCATCTCAGATCCAAAATATTTTATTTTGTAACGTAGATGCGGGAATTAAAGTATCAAAGCTATCAGTTGTAACAAGGACCAGATCATTAAGGTGATTGGTATTATTTATTTGGTGGTGATCGTTTTGTTTTTTGTTTTTTATTTTGATTTTGTGTTGCAATATCTCTCTCTCTATAGAGGTTTTATCTCTACATGGAGTTTTTTTTACTCCCTATGTGGAGACTCGTATCTTTTCTGCATGAAGGTTCTTTTTCTCCATTTAGGATTTATTTTATATTTTGTACTCAGACTTATTTTATTAGATGACTTATTGTTAGATGTATAATATATTAAATCTTGTATTTTCTCAAAAAAAAAATAATAATATATATAAAAATAAAAATACGAAAAAGTTACTGGCCGGTTTTCTTTTGGTCCAACATTAATAGGAAAAATTGGTTGAATATACTTTCTCACTTTAACAATGATAGTCAGACTTGTACTAAAATTAAAATTTGATATTGTGATTTTGACACAAATAGACATGCAACATATTTTTTTATATAAATGAAGGATGCCACATTTAAAAATAAAATAAAATAAAAAAGAAAAGAAAGAATGCTCCCTGCATACAATCACTATCACATTTAATATTTGCTAAATGATTTTTTTTCTTATTAATCAAACCGACTAACATTGTTAAATAATTTTTTTTTATTTATCAAAAACTATCTAAAAATTTAAATATAAAATTATAAATTCATAACATTTGCACCTACTTTTGAGTTACATGAATTAGGTATATTTTACATTTGTTAAAAAACTGGTATACTAAAAAAAAAAAAAAAAAACTTGTGACTTGTCCACTTCAAGAACTTTTATGGTAAGAGCTCATCATAGGTCCACCTAGAAAAGAAATCTCAATCCAACCCATAAGAACACACCACAATATTCTATTTCGTGCAGTGTACCTAAAAAATTAAATAAATTACATACAAAATTCAAATATAATAACTAAATTGACTTTTGAATAGAGATGGTAATTTTTCCCAATATCAGTTCAATGAGAAAATAGGGTGGGGACAGGGAAATTCTATTTTCACACACTTAATTAATTCAGTACACGTCTTTTTTTTTTAAAAAAAAAATTATTACATTTCTATCCTTCAATCAAATTACCAACACACCCCTCCTTTTCTCCCTCCCTCACTCCCTCCCAACTCAACCCTAACCGTTGCCATTTCTGACCACCGACAGTCACCTCTCTCCCTTCCAATCATCACCACCTTCATAGCATTCCTCTCCTCCTGCCCGACATCCATTACATAGACTATTTCCATTATACTAATCAAAGTTTTAATTTGTGTATGGTGTAAAATGATGTGTATTAAGACAAAATTAAAAGTTTTAATTTGTGTATGGTGTAAAATGAATAAATGGTATACACTAAGATAAGTAAGGATGTTTAAATAGAACCACCTGTGGGGACGCATTTTCCTATTCTCACCCCATCTCCATTATACTAATCAAATATAGTTTTATGTAATATATATAATTTAATTTTTTTAAAATATAATAAGACTAAAACACTTAAATATTATATTTAAAACACTCATTTTTATAATTTTTTTGATCTTGTTATGGGTACTTATTAACAACCCTTAGCATGACCTATAAATTATTATCTATAATATACTATATCGTCTCTTATTTTTATTAATACTGCCATCCTTAATATTATAAAATTACATCGTCTGTATTTATCTCTCTCAATCTAATATGAGTGGATCCCTACATTGGCCTACGCCATTACCATTCTTAATTTTGAGTCTATCATTTTAAAATAAAAAGTTAAATTCAAAATTATGTAAAAATTGGGATCCAAAAAATTTATACATTTTATACTAAGTTCAAAATTAAAATATTCTCAATAAGCCTCACTCAAATGGAGTCCAAATCCAAAAGGTCCAAAATTATTATTTTTAATTCAGCTAGCAACCAAACCAAAAACATAAAATAAAAAAGAGTAATGTTTAATTAGTAATTTTGCAATTTATTATATTATCCATTGAAAAGGATATAATAGAAGAGCAATCCTAACTCTTATTGATAGTGTTGAAAAAGTGTGTAACATGTATATTAAAAGTATATTGAAATGTGTAAAAATATTTTGGAATATATGGGAAAATGTATTGGGATTATAATTTTTTTGATCTTGTTATGGGTACTTATTAACAACCCTTAACATGACCTATAAATTATTATCTATAATATACTATATCGTCTCTTATTTTTATTAATACCGCCATCCTTAATATTATAAAATTACATCGTCCGTATTTATCTCTCTCAATCTAATATGAGTGGATCCCTACATTGGCCTACGCCATTACCATTCTTAATTTTGAGTCTATCATTTTAAAACAAAAAGTTAAATTCAAAATTATGTAAAAATTGGGATCCAAAAAATTTATACATTTTATACTAAGTTCAAAATTAAAATATTCTCAATAAGCCTCACTCAAATGGAGTCCAAATCCAAAAGGTCCAAAATTATTATTTTTAATTCAACTAGCAACCCAACAAAAAAATAAAAAATAAAAAGAGTAATGTTTAATTAGTAATTTTGCAATTTATTATATTATCTATTGAAAAGGATATAATAGATAAGCTTCATTATACAAGTTTAATTAGTAACTTTTCAATTAAAAATATAAGAAGAGTAACATTTAATGAAATTTTGTTGCATTTAAATTATTGTTTTCATATAATTTTATATTTTTAAAAATTGTGTACTGAATTTTGGTAAACTATGAAGTAACAAAATCATTTATTTATTTATTTTTATCTTTTTTAGTTCTTGAAATGATTCCTTAATATCTTAATCCCTATAGGCAAATTTTAGTAATTATGTTCAAACAATATTAATAAATATAAAAAATAATAAATAAAAAAGTCTTTAAGAGAGTTTAAAAGAATTATTCATTATTCAGACAAATGTTCAACAGAATTTACAATTTTTATAAGATTCTTATTATCTGTTTTAAGAGAGTTTAAATTTGTTATTTTTCATTATTTTTGTGAACATTTGTCTGACAATTAAAAAATAAAAATCCTAGAATTCAATTGTGAATTAAAAAATAAAAAATAAAAAATAAAAAAACTCTAACCCTAATTTGTGAATTCAAATTCAATTGAAAACCCTAGAATTGGGTTAAGGCTATGGTTCAATTTGCTTTACAAACTTTGGGTTAGGGCTAGGGTTCAATTTGAACCCCAGAATTGGGTTAGGGCTAGGGCTAGGGCTACGGTTTATTCTGTGAATTCAAAATCAAAATTTCAATTCCCAAACCCTATTCTACCCACATTGATATCAATTTCAATTCACAACATTTTCACATTCACAAACCCTATTCTACCCACATTATACCCACATTCACATTTTCACAAACAAAATCAACACATAAAATTCAAACTGAGAAAGAGACAGATAGACAGTCATACCAGCGAGAGAGAGAGAGAGAGAGCAAAGAACCCATGGAGAGAGAGAGTGAGAGCAAAGAACCCACGACGAGAGAGAGTGAGAGCAGAGGGAGACTGGTTTGGGGAAAAAAAAATGAGGTGTATAAAAATCGAGGTTGCAAATGATGGGGGTGGGCCATTTTATATAACTTTTAAAAACATGATTACTAACCACACTTTCTTTTAAAAGCAAATTTTCTTTAAAAGCGTGGTTTCTAACTACGCTTTTTATTGAAAGCGCGATTCTAAAACACTTTTTCACTAAAGATGAAAACGCTAATAGGAACAGCGTTTTTTTGATTAAAAGCGTGCTTTGTAACCACGCTTTTATGATTTTATTCATTTTGTGTGCCTGGGCCAAAAACATGCTGAAAGCGTGTTTTGGAAATACACTTTAGCTTATTCTGGGAATTTCGGCCAAACTAGACTTAGTTTGGAAAATAGGTTAGTAGGTTGGCTTATTTTGGAAAAAGGCTCTGAATTATGGGATTAATGTTTCAAAGACAATTTGGACCCTAGCCCATACTTTTTTGGCTGTGTTTCAGAGGTGGTTGCTATACTTATTTTGTGATTAATGTTAGTTAAAAAAAATGAATCAAAAGAGAAAAAGATAAAATAATGATTTTTTCAATTGATTTTTTTTGTAAGAATGGTATTTATGAAAATTTTATATATTAATCATATCTAAAGATGACAAAACAAACAACAAATAATCATGGTATTACTAATTCAGTGATATACAAATAAACATTTTTCGTCCTTCATCTCCAACTTAATACCATTTCATTATTAATCTTATCACTCAATCTTATCGTATTACTAATCTAATCTAATCCGTCAAACAAACCAAACCTAAATGATAACCTTTACCTATCTCACTGTTCTACCACCATAACAATCAACATCATTCAATATTCAATTTTGATTTTTACCAAACATTACTTCTATCATTATGGCTTTGTTTGAGAATAAGGTTTTGGGTTAAAATAATCAATACAGACAAAATAAAATAAAATAGATAATAAAATAAAATGTCACATCCAAACTATAATCATTTCATGAGTTTATTCACAACTATCAAATCAACTTAAAAAAACCATCTTCTCAAACAAAATTTTTTTAATTAGACTAAAATAATAAAAAAAAGTCAAAAAATCAACTAAACCAACTCTATGAAGGTGTTTAAAATTATAGCGATCCCGGGTTTACCCTTGTTGTACAGTGATCCGAACATGTGTCCGTGGATGTTGGTAGTTGTTTATTATCTAGTTTGCATCCTCTTTACTTTGTATATTGAGTTATAGGATGTGTTGGGCAGGTTTGTTACAGGTTGGTTGTGTTTGGGAGCCTAGTGCTGCTGCCCAGATTTTTGGACCTTCGCTCGAGCGAGGAGTTGGTCGCTCGAGCGAGAGTTGAGTTCGTGTCTGGTGGATCGAGCCAGAGTGGCTTCGCTCGAGCGAGCGATTGCGTCTGGTTCTGGACC
>NW_021027594.1:836855-887336 GCF_004153795.1 Camellia sinensis | reverse complement strand
CAGACCGAACAATCAGTTGATGGCCATCGAAACAGTATACAGTATTGGTTCCAAACATTGGGAGTCCAAGATTAGCAGTAATCCTAAGTCCATTAGAGCTAGGCTTTTATTGGGACTAGGATTATGTTGGCTATAAAAGAGAGGCACCCCCATGGGTCTAAGGTATGTCTTTTATGCTTTGTCAAGTGAGTTAAACACTTTTGGTTATGTTTAAGAGATATTTTACTGACTTGATCGTCGGAGTGCCCCCGGGTGGACGAACCACTGCGGGATTCTTATCGACAGATTGTTTAGGCTTAATCTATTCTGCCGGTGCTCTCCAGTTAAGTACTAGTTTGGTAGTGTGGTCAGAAATCTACTCACATAGGTACTATGAGGTATTCAATCGGATACCAGAATGCAACCAAGAGGTGGCGGTCGTATCATTTAAGAACGGCCTAAAAGATAATTGTCTGCTCCGAAAATCATTGGCAAAAACACTGCCAAAAAGTATGGACAAATTAATGGCCAGAATAGAGAAGTACGCCAAGACCGAGGAGGATACGCCGGGAACAAAGGCGCCGAAACCAGAGAAGAAAAACAGCTCGTTGAAGCGAGGCCGAGGTGATTATGGCTACAACAAACTAGAAATCAAATTAAGGGTTGCTCAAGCAGTCACAACCGTATTCCGAATTCCGGTTTACAAAGTGTTGGAGAAAATTTGCAATCAGCCCTACTATAAAGCACCAACAAGGGTACCAGGCGAGTTTATGGGAAGAAGCCTTGACAAGCACTGTGCTTACCATAACTCAGGGGTGCAGAGCCCTGAAGACACATTTGGAAGACCTGGTAAGACAAGGCCATTTAAAGGACATGGTAGATGAAGCCAGAACAAGAGAAGGGCAGGCAAGACTGCCCCAGGCACCAACAGCACCACTCCCACCAGCACCATAACCACAGGCAGGCGGACCTCGAGTGATCAATGTGATCCACTCAAAGGTAAATGAGAATGAGATAAGGGGGGAAACCCAAAAGGTAAAACACCTACAACATGTATATCAGGTCGGGAAAAAAAGACCTAGGGCAGGCGAGAGCCAAGGACCAGTGGTGTCCTTTACTGAGGAAGACCTGGAGATAGTGCAATATCCACACAACGATGCCTTGGTAATATCCCTCCAGATTAGAGAGTGCCAAGTGAAGCGCATCTTAGTCGACCAAGGCAGCTCTTGTGACATCATGTATGTCAGGTGTTACAAGGAGCTTGGCCTTCACCAAGATAACTTGGAACAGTCCAACGGCCCAATGGTTGGGTTCAACGGAATGCCGACATAGCGAAGCAGCAAGCTTAGAGGTGCAGGCTGGCACCAAGAGGGTAAAGACAGAGTTCACCATAATTGACACCCCCTCCCCTTACAATGCAATTCTGGGAAGACCATGGTTGCATGCAATGGGGGTTGTTCCCTCAACATTGCACCAGCTGCTGCGATTCTCGACAGAGCATGGGATAGAAGAGGTTAGAGGGGATCAAGTGCAGGCAAAGAATTGCTCCATGGCAGTAATGAAATCTACCTATAACATTCAGGAAGAAAAAACCAACAGAGGTTGAGGATGAAGACATGGAAGTCCTGGAGGACGTCGGCAAAGAGCCAGCCGAGAAGAGTGAGGAAGCCCTGAAGAAAGTCCTTGTCCAGCAAGGGGATGAAGAACGCTTCTTCCTTCTCGGCTCGGGCTTGGCCGAGGAAGAAGAAAAAGAACTGGAGGCGTTCTTAAGAACAAACATTGAAGTGTTTGCCTGGACTCCTTACGAGATGCCTGGCATTGACCCCGAGGTCACTTGCCACAGATTGAATGTGGACAGGTCAGCCAAACCTGTAATCCAATGAGCTAGAAGGCCGACGTTGATGCACATTGAGGCCAGTAGAAGAAGAAGTAGATAGACTTCTGGAGGCCAGAGCCATTCGAGCGGTAAGATACCCGACATGGCTATCAAATACGGTTGTTATGAAGAAAAAGAATGGGAAGTGGAGGGTCTGTGTGGACTTCACTAGCCTGAATAAGGCTTGTCCCAAAGACAGCTTTTCATTACCCAATATTGACCAACTGGTGGATGCCACTTCAAGGCATGGAAGGATAAGCTTCCTGGATGCTTACAGGGGGTACCATCAGATAGCTATGTACCCGCTAGATAAGGAAAAGACTGCATTCATCACCCCAAAAGGGCTATACTGCTACAGAATGATGCCTTTTGGATTGAAAAATGCATGAGCAACTTACCAGAGATTGGTAACCAAGATGTTCAGACATCTAATTGGCAGAACAGTGGAAGTTTACATCGATGACATGGTCGTGAAGACCAAGGAACCTGAAGGTCATCTGGCCAACCTAAAGGCAGTTTTTGACATCCTTGAAACATATCGGCTCCGACTCAATGCATCGAAATGTGCATTTTGAGTTGGATCTGGTAAGTTCTTAGGATATTTGGCAACCAGAAGGGGCATTTAGGCAAGCCCAGATCAGATCAAGGCTATCTTAGAACTGAAGAACCTAACATTGGAAAAACAAGTGCAGATGTTGACTGGAAGGGCTGTTGCCCTGAACAGATTCATAAGTAGAAGTTCTGATAAATGTAAGCATTTCTTCAGCTTAGTAAAGAAAGCCATAGACTTCTTGTTGCAAGATTTCAACGTTTCCTTCTTGCCCATGTCAATGGAGAGTAGCTGGTGTATCTCCACCAGCGTCTTGGTATTCGTTCTGAATTTAGTCACAAATACCTCTGCCAACTGCACCCATGAAGCTATGCTACCTTCTGGCAACCTTTCAAACCATGTTAAACCTAGGTCACCAAGGCTAGAAGGAAACAAGATACACATTAGGGCCTTGTTCCATCGATATACGGCCATAACCTGGCAAAAGTGGCTTAAGTGTATGTAGGGGTCTTCCCCTCATAAGCAGTGAATTTGGACTGGTGGAAGCCTAAGGATAATGCCGCCTTGACCGACTTAAGGAAGTATTTGACCACAGCTCTAGTTCTCTCAAATCCAGTACCTGAAGAGGAGTTGTTCTTATACTTGGCAGTTTCAGAACATGCAGTAAGTGCAGTGGTAATCTGAGAAGAAAAGAGAGAACAAAGGGCTGTTTACTATGTAGTAAAACCCTTGCAGATACAGAGACCAGATATCTACCCTTAGAGAAGTTAACACTGGCTTTAGCAATGGCTTCCAAGAAACTGAATCATTACTTTCAAGCCCATAAAATTGTAGTGTTAACTGAACACCCCTTGAAGTCCTTGTTACAGGAAGGAGATCTGACAAGCAGAATAGCCAGATAGGCAGTGACCTTGGGCTAATATGACTTGGAATTCAGACCTAGAATAGCAATCAAAGGCCAAGTTTTGGCTGACTTCGTGGCCGAGTTCACACCAGGTTCCATCACACATCGGGCTCCGTTGAGCCAAGGTGTGCGATGTCCAGGTAAGCAAGAAAAAACCCAGCAGGAGACAACAGAGTAAAGGAACAAAGAAAAACTCAAGCCCTACAGTATTTACATCGGCAACTCCTTCCAGTTGTTTATGGATGGGAGTTCAAACCAACAAGGAGCGGGAGCAGGAGTAGTACTAGTATCGCCAGATGGGTAGATACTGGAACAATCCATTCGTTTGGGGTTTAAGGCCTCAAACAATGAAGCAGAGTATGAAGTGTTGATCACAGGACTAAAGTTGGCAGCAGCCATGGAAGTCGACGAGGTAATAGTCGTTTGTGACTCCCAACTTATAGTCAATCAGGCAACAGGGGAATTTGCAACCCGAGATGAACGGATGTCGGCCTACGCAAAGAAAGTAGGCAGACTGGTAGCCTTATTCCAAAATTTTCGACTACAGCAGGTAAGCCGAGATGACAACAGCCATGCCGATGCTCTGGCCAACCTGGCTAGTGCAATGAAGCCTGGCGAGGCAAGAACAAAAATGGTTGACTACTTGTCAGGTCCAAGCATAGAACCATTGAGCACAAAGTGTGAAGCAATGTGTGTGGAGATGGGACCAAGTTGGATGGATACAATAGTAGCATTCCTTAAAGAAGGAAAATTGCCAGACAACCGTAAAGAAGCGCACAAGATCAGACTGAAGTCGGCAAGATTCAGTTTGACAGCAGAAGGCCATCTCTACAGAAGATCCTTTACTGGACCCCTTCTGAGGTGTGTGCATCCTGCACACGTTGAAGACTTTCTGTACGAAATACATGAAGGAGTATGTGGAAGCCACGCCGGGGGCAGGTCAGTTGCTCATAGGGCCATTACACAGGGGTATTGGTGGCCCTACATGCAGAAAGATGCAAAAACCTATGTCAAGAAGTGTGAGAAGTGCCAAACATTTGCACCCTTGATACACCAACCAGCAGCAGACTTGAACCCAGTGTCCAGCCCTTGGCCATTTGCCCAATGGGGCATGGATCTTGTTGGAAAACTACCCCAAGCAACTGGACAAAGGAAGTACCTGCTGGTAGCAACAAATTAATTCACCAAATGGGTAGAAGCTGAACCCTTTGCCAAGATTCAGGACGTTGATGTGAAGAACTTCATATGGAAGAACATCATCACCAGGTTTGGAATCCCAAGAGCAATAATAGCTGATAATGGCACACAGTTTGACAGTAAGCTAATCAAGAGCTTCTGTGCAAAGTTCAGAATCAAGAATTATTTTTTCACCCTAAGTTTTCCTCAAAGCAATGGACAAGCAGAAGTATCCAACAAAGTCATCTTGGATGGGATTAAGAAGAGGCTGCAAGCAGCAAATGGAAAGTGGGTGGATGAACTGCCAAGTGTACTCTAGGCATATCGGACTACGCCGAGAAGATCAATTGGGGAATTCCCATTTTCCATGGCTTATGGCAAAAAAGCAGTCATTCCTCTGGAGGTCGGCATCCTAGGGATCAGAACCCAGGGAGTAGAGAATGGAACTAATGGTATATTTATAGCCCGAGATCTGGATCTGCTAGAAGAGAGAAGGGAGAAAGCAGCAATTCAGCTGGGGGCATACTAGCAGCAGCTTGCCAATGCTTATAATAAGAAGGTGAACCCGCGAGAGTTCCAAGTTGGTGACCTCGTCCTGAGAAAGGTCGTCGGCAACAAGAAGGATCCCAGAAAAGGCAAGCTTGGCTCCAATTGGGAGGGACCCTATAGAATCATCTCGGTCTTGGGCAATGGGACATATCGGCTTGAGGACTGTGAAGGCAAAGAATTGCCAAGGCTCTGGAATACTTGCAATCTAAAGTTTTTCTACCACTAGATTTTCTCATTTTCTAAGATTTCTTTTTATCTTGTTATTAGCAGAAGTAATAAAGTTTTAGCTTGATCTTTAAACTCGTGTAATGTGATTGACCGGATGCTTGACGATGTTTCTAAGTGAAACATGACGAATAACTTAGACTTATTATATGGCAGAGTAGAACTTTTACTTGCATATAATAGAGTTGAACTAAGTTGACGATGTTTCTAAGCGAAACTTAGACTTATTATATGGCAGAGTAGAACTTTTACTTGCATATAATAGAGTTGAACTAAGTTGGCAATGTTTCTAAGCGAAACATGACGAATAATTTAGACTTATTATATGGCAAAGTAGAACTTTTACTTGCATATAATAGAGTTGAACTAAGTTGGGATAAGCTGGGCTGGTCATATTGGCAGAATCAAACTCAGATTGGAACTAAGTACGTATCAGTCAGATTAACAAAAAGGCTGAGGTTAGTTACCTCGGCCAGTCTTTATCTGAATCTGACCTCTGCAACAATGTCAAAGCCCCAGTCTTAAATGAGAGCCCAAGTGGAGCTTAGGTTCACATTAGGGGGCAAAGGGCTAGGGCTGGAAATTGATGCTTGGAAGATTGGTTTAACACTTGCTGAAATTTGAGAAAAATTTACAAGTTGACATTAAACCGAGGTCATGTTTAACAATTGTTGAAATTTCAAGTTGACATTAAACCAAGGTCATGTTTAACACTTGTTGAAATTTGAAAAAGATTTACAAGTTGAAGTTAAACCGAGGCTGTCTCAAAGGAAGATTGGTTTAAAACACTTGTTGAAATTTTTTAGAAAAATTTACAAGTTAAGCCAAGGTTGTAACGAAAGAAGTACTTGCGTACTCGCCGAGATGAAAGCGTTGGTTTGTATAACCGAGGTATATCACCCCGAGAAGATTGCACAGTTAAGGTGTATGAAGAAGAACATACAAAGCATCCAAAAGAAAGGAAGTTGTATTTACATTCGAAAGAAGGCACGTCGGCCAGCTAAAAGCTTTACATAATCAAAATACAAGGAACATAAGAAAGGAGAAAAACATCAAAGCTAAGACTCTTCGGGGTCTCTAGCTAGTTGGGTCTGGAGTTCAGAAGACAGCTGGGAAGACATCTCGGCGGCCCTCTCAGCCGCGAGCTCGGCATCGATTTCTTGAAGAGTTTGGTCGAGGCTCTTGTCGACAATAGGTGTGTCGGAGGTTTCCTTCTCAGGAGGAGTGTCTTTGGAGACCTCACCTTCCTCATCCTGAGTCAAGTCCAAGACTTGCTCATTCAGAGTAGGGGATTTGGCCCCAGCAGCTTCCTTCGTCTTCCTGACCAAAGCTTCCTCCTCAGACTCAGAATCGTCTTCGGATTGGCTTGGAGTAGGGGGCAATGGCAAGGGGAGGTCGCCGGCATTCTTGAGGAGGGAGTCCTCGGGGACATCTATCTTTTTTAGGACAGCCATCCAACCAAGGGTGAAACCCTTGTTGCATGCCTGTCTCACTTGCTTCTTGTAGTCCTCCTTGACGTCGGCCGCCCCCTCAGCGTATGCCTTTTCATCAACAGCCTTGATCTCGGCCTCTTTGGTGGCCAAGGCAGCTTGAAGCTCCTTTTAGGCCTCGACCATCTTTTCTTCGGCCTCTATCTTTTCGGCTGTAAGGACCTTGGCAATGGCCTCGGCAGCATCATCCTTTTCCTCGGCCTGATCCTTAGCTTTAATGGCCGCCACAGCTTGGTCGGATAAAGTTTTCATCTTGGCCTCAGTCTTTTTGATGGTCTTTTGCAAACCAGAGACCTCCCTAATCTTGTCGGCCAGCTCCTTCCTCATTTCAAAAGCTTGCATTGAGAAGGAGTGGACGTGTTGGATCGCCAGAAAGAAAATGGACAGAACAAAAGTTAGTAGAAGTTCTAAAAGTATGAAAGAATAGAGAAACAAAAATACCAAGTGTAACAGACTTACTTGAATAGAATGCTGGAGCATCAGAGCGATGTTTTCATACTTGCTCATCTCGGTGCTTCGGTTAAGATTGTTTGGAAGGAGCAAAGCCGTAGAAAGGGCGACGCCGACTTCGAGATCAGTCACACTATCGCCAACTCTGACTGGCTTGTCATCGATGGTGATCGGAGGGGCCCAGGGGGCATCTGGCTTTATTGGCCCCAAGGTTGTGGCCGACTCAGACCTTGGCCTTTTTGACCGAGTGGATTGGGATGGTTCGGCCTCGGCGGGCCTCTTCTCAACTGCGGAAGTAGTCTTTTCACTCTCAGCCAATTTTGAAATTGGCAAGGTGTCCTCAGTATCAATCTGAGTCACCGTTGCCTTTGGCTGAGCCTTCTTTAGTCTTTTTTGTTTCGGCTTTGGTTGAGGCTGAGATGGTGCTGGTTGAGCGTCAACGGTGGTAGGGATGTCGGCCAAAAGATCCTCTGCGGCAATTGCAGTTCAGCGTCTTCGTCAGTGTTGAGATGGAGGGATCAGATATGGAGCCAAAGTTGATGGTAGCTTAGCTGGATCAGAGGTTGATCCCTGATCTTGCCAAGATGATGAAGTTGTCGGAGGTGTAGTGGCGGATGGAGGAGACTTGCTCTTCTTCTTCTTCGGAATGTCGAGAAGAATCGACTTATAAGTCGGGATGAAGTTAAGCAGTAGGGGGCTCTTCGCTTGTGAACTGGCAGGTCTAACGACTTTTTCAAGCCTTTGCTCGGAAAAAAGGACTTGCGAAAATCCTTTGCCGGCTGGGGAAGAGCTACAAGGAAAACAAACGTTAGAACGAATAAAAGAACAAAGTATTGAAGACTTTGAAAACAAATAAGTATAAGCACATGGCTCTTACCATTACCCTCTACGAAAACTGTTCAGCTAAGAGGGAAGAGGTGGAGGTCCTCATCTGGAGCGAACTCCCAGTTCCCCGAGACAATGAAGTAGTCGTCCCCAGCTCCCTTGTTGGAGTCTGGGAGGTCGGCAACAATTTTGTACTCTGTGGACCTCGGCTTGAGGTAGTAAATGTAGCCTTTCTCTAACTTAAGGCCACACATGGTGTAGCAGTATTGGATATCGGCTAAAGTTACCCTAGCATTCTCTTGTTTGGCTAAGGCTATTATACCGTTGATAACTCAGTAGGAGTTGATAGCGAGCTGCATTGGGTTCAATTTATAGTAATGAAGGATTTCTCGGAAAAGGATGTCTAGTGGGAGCCTAAGTCCACACTCTATGAAAGCTACAACGGGGAAAGGCATAGAATCGATTGTAGGCATGATGGAGTCATCCTCCCCAGCCAACCTCAGATGGACGTTGGCTGGGATGGAAAACTCCTGTCTGAAATATTCCAACTTGGTTGGGGTGTCTACCTTATGCTTCCACATACCCATGATATCGGTTTAGGGGGAGAGTATTGGATTTCAGAAGGAAGTGTTTTATAGGGGTCTGAAATACCTCAACTAAAACCTAAATATGTACTATGGTAAGAATTTGTATGGATCTAAGGGGAATTTGTGTCAGTTCTTCCTAAGGTTCGTAAGTTCTATAAACAAATCGCAAACCTAGGTCTAGGCAAACAAGGATTGAAGGCAAGAATTTGGAAAAAAACACAGAAAAAAAAAACTGGAATGCGATTCAGAGTCAAGAACAGTGATGAATCATCAAGAGCACAGTGGTAAAGCTTCTGCAGGTGTGTGAAGCCAAGAACAGTGGCAAAAATCAACAGATATGTAAGCAATATGAGTATTCAAGAAAGGATTGGGCAAAAAAACAGAATCACGAAGTAAACATGCTCAAGCACATGGTGGAAATCGAGGTATAGATTAAATGATCAGAGACATGAGCAAGTTCGCAAATATAACAGAGTTCGAAGTAAATCAAGAACTAAAACCAGGAGGAACAATAGCTTACCAGGGGAGTGAAGCCGGTGTTGATTACGCCGGAGTCAGGTGACGGTTGCAATCGGAAAAGATCAGTGAAAGCATCACCGGAGAAGAAGAATGAGACTGGTTGCAAAGCTTGAAGGCTTGAAACAAATGGCAGATTAGAAAGAGAGAGAGTTTGCACGAAGATGATGGTGGAAAAAGTGAAGGGACAGGGGGAGAGAATTGATTTTGATCAAACGCGGAGAATGGTGGCAAAATACCATTAATGTGCCTAGAATGACGTGCCTGACAGACAGCGCACGTACGAGTGATGCGACTTGATGGCGTGTGTTGGGTATGGCTCAGTAAGAAAAGGACGCGTGGCGGGAACGGTTGAAATATTGTGCGTGACAGCTCACACGCGTGATAAAACTCTTGGAGTTCTTGATTTAATAAAGCAAAAACCTCGGCAACGGGGGCGATCTCAGCTCAATGAACTTGAACGAATTTGGTTAGTGGTTTTAAAGGCATTGGTGCAAACATGCAGAAGAGTTTATCATATGGGAGCCGATGTATGGCAACCTCGGAAGAAAAAATAAGGCAAGAAAGCCGACGTATTATGGGTTCAAAAAGGTATAGGTTCCATCACCTCAGGATGCCGAGGTAATAGAACCTAGGGGGCAGCTGTGGGGACATAAATTTTGAATGACAACACGTGGCCCAGGTGTCACCAGAGTGCCAGCTAGGGTGCCACGTGTCCTGGTCATGACGCCGAAATGATCTTGGCTAGGCCGAGGTTATCTCCGAAGTTATCGGAATCTGGGATAAGCAGATAAAGGACGAGAGTCCTAGAATGAGAGAAGACTTCAATTTGGATAAAGATAAGACTCTTAGAGAGTTTATCCTAGTCCTACTGAGAGTCCAAGATTAGCAGTAATCCTAAGTCCATTGAAGCTAGGCTTCTATTGGGACTAGGATTGTGTTGGTTATAAAAGAGAGGTACCCCCATGGGTCTAAAGTACGCTTTTTATGCTTTGAATAGTGAATTGAGCACTTTTTCTATCTTTGAGAGATAACTGACTTGATCATCGGAGTGCCCCTGGGTGGATGAACCACCGCCGAAATCTCTTTTTTCTGTTGCAGGTCATTTAGGCGTCATCTATTCCGCCAGTGCTCTCCAGTTGAATACTAAGTTGGCAGTGTGGTCAGAAATTAACACACACACTAACAAAAATAAAAAGATAAAAAATATATTTTTATAAAAATGCCAAATAGTGACTATATTTACTTTTTATTAGAAGTCTATGTGTCATAGTCGACCAAACAAATCCCCTTAACCTCCTCGATGAGGTGGCCAACCTACAATCACCACTAAAACCTTCACTCGTCATTTGATCGATGGAATTGAAATCCAACAAATCTGATCTGACGACCCAGATCTTACTATCATTAAATTAGTACCGTATAACATGAATACACCGAAATTTTTCCCAACTCCCAAAAAACCGTTAACGGGTCCCGCACTAGCCGTTGGTCATCCCCAACCCCTCTCTCTCGCTCTCTCTCCAAACTCTTCTGCACAACACAAAGAGCCAATCAACACCACCATGTTCAAAACTCTCTCAATCTGATCTTTCACAAACCCTAACCCTAACCCTAATATCTGATTTTTCCAGAAACCCTAACCTTAATTTCAATGAATTATTTTGTTTGAAAAATCTAAGCTTTCAGATCCAATTAAATTTCTTCACATGATTGATAAAAACAGATTTTTTGTTCATTTGTGATCCATTGGGTTTTCATATAACCCAACATTGTATGCTCAAATCTATGTATTTGAGAGGGTTGATTGAGAGATTGATTTGGAGGTGCATAACTAAAAAAACATAAAATACACCTTTTTTAAGGGAGGTGTGTATAGTATAATTTTCCATTCATATCTACATATATAATTTTTCAAAAAATTTTAGGGAACTATATGCATATGCGAGTTGAGAAAAAAATTTACAAACACATGAAGGTATAAGTGTGTCGATGGCATGATGCAAATGAAATGTTATGAGGATATAAATATCACTTACACCCATCCGTATGTCAATAATTTTTTTTTGTCAACTCTCACGTACATGTAGTTTTCCGAAAATTTTGTAGTTAGGTTTTTGCATATTTATATTAGTGGGCCCTTCACCGCATCAGTGGTAGTGAGCGGGTTAGTATTCACAAAACAAAAAATCAAAAACCGCCTCACATTTCATCAATTTTGTGGGCGTTTCTATTATGGAAAATTCCCCAGACCCCCAGTTAGGGTGACCCCCATCACCCCCATTATTTTTTGATTGGTTCAAAAAAAAAAATTTTTTTTTTTTAAGGCTTACTCTCACAGCCCCCCACATGGAGGTGGGGGTGCTAGGGGTCCCCAGCATGGTTGTTCTATTATTTAGGACCTGGGAAAATGTTTGGGACCCTCTTTTGGGGTGACCGCCACCACCCCCAGTGATGTGGACCAATGATGTGTTTGTATTATTATTTTTTTTTTCTTCTCTTTCTTACTTGGACCAATCACAAATAAGTGGGGTTGTGGGTAGGAGCGGAGCTATCAAGGGGCCAGGGGGGTCACGTGCCCCTCCTGGGTTTTGCAATTTTTTATAAAGCAAACATAAAGAAAATACTTTAAATAAAAAAGTTTATAAAAATATTATTTTAAATGTCAATAACATTATTTTTAAAATAATAAGAATAATAATGGTTATTTTGATTGAAAATAAAGTGATTACGATATTATTATCTATGAAAATTTCAATGTAATGGTGATGTCTATCACTATTGACATGCAAACATAATTAATCTCAATAAAAATATAGAATTTATTGAATTATTACTTGCATTTGACATGTAGCGTTCATTCTCTATCTTCCAACCAACATAACATTAGTATAATCACTTGCAAGAAACGGAATGTTAACAATAAAGATCAATAACGATGATTAAATGTATGACCACAGTACTACTACTCACAGTGCTACAACAGAGTGCTTGTCCCTCCTGGAGTGTGCCCTGTACACAAACGTAACTTAGTCATTAGGTCTTTTCCTTTCTTAATTCATTTCTTGCTTCATTTTACTTCGAACGAATTGTATGGATATCTTCCACATTTTTCCAAAAATCCCTGAATGTCTAGGGTTTTCACCAAAAACCAAACATTACCCATCCCCATAAAGAAACCCCATTAAATCATTCTCTTGATTTTAATAACTAAGCAAGCCCACGAATATTTAGTAAAATGATTTGGGATTAAACCCATTTTTGAAAACTCCACATTTTAGGTCACAAAAATCAAAATCAACATAGTCAATACCATCCCACATAATCACCACAATTCAACATAAGCAACATGATTCAACTCAACATCATTAAATATAATTCAACATAATTCAAGAGGAATTCTTAAAATCCATTTCAACATTCCATAACCGAGTTTATGCCATCTATATCATTAATAATCATTTCCCCCAATTTCCTTCTCATTATAACATGATTTACATTGCTCATAACAAAATTCATTCGCAAATTTTAAACATAATTTTCAAAACAAAATTCCAATTAAACTTGTGCATATATAATTCAACCTACCAATTTCATGATTCAACTTTCAATTTGGGCCAAATCATTGGTTATCATCAAAAATCAACCTAGGGTTTCAAGAAAAACCTAGAAATTTCAAGAAAAATCCAAATTTCTTAACCCATTATTTTTTTGTTCCAATCTTCCCATTTATTATACACCCTAGGTCCATAATCCATAAACCATAATCTAAACCCCAAACTAGAACCCCAACATTGCAAACCCTAACCCCAAAATTTCAAGATTTACACTATATGCTCACAATGTAGATTTTGCATTTATATACTCCAAAATACCACAAATCTATCTATTAATGTAAGCATTGAAGGAGAACTAGGACCCCTACCTCAAGATTCAAGAAAGAAAAGCAAGCTTTGATGAGGTTCCTCCAAAATTTCGAAATCCCAATCGGTAGAAAATGCTGATCTTCTCTTGTTCTCCATCATTGATGCAAGATCCATGGTTGATTTGTTGATAAAAGTGGGGGAAATCAAGGTTTTGGGAGCTATGGTTTCAGACATGGAGGAGGGAAGAAGAAGAGAGGAAAAGAATATGTAAGAAATGGTCCAAAAATCACGTTTTTGAGCTGCTGTCCCGCATAGCCCGCACGTGCGGCGCTATTCCCCGCACGTGCGGCGCTATTCCCCGCACGTGCGGCTCTGCTTCCAGCACAGATATAAAAACTTCAAACGGGTATAACTCTCTCATCAGGACTCCGTTCTAGGTCGTTCTTGTGTCCAAATTGAAGCCCCAGAAATAAGCTTTCCAATGGTTCCAACCTCACATTCAAATTCTAAGTATGGAAGGAGAAAAGGGCAAAAGAGTGACGGATGGTCAAAAATTCAAACTCAAATTTGGGACTTTTTATCTAATCTTATCTATATATCTTGTTAAGGCTTCAATCAAGGTTCCAAACATCATCCAAGGGTCCTCAATTATAATATTTAAAGTTCATTTGCCAACCCATCAATATCAAGAGTCCAACAACCATACAAGTTTTAAGGTGATAGGCACCACTATACATTAATCCAATGTGAATTTAAAATCCGAGTCGTTATATCAACCAAAATCCAAGTTAAAACTCATATCAAGGTGTAAAGAGTCCCTACCTCAAGCTTAGAAGACCAAAGGAAGAGATAGAGAAACTTCAAAGATGCCAAAAGCATGCTCTTGAGATGCACTACCTTTTTAACAAAGGCACACGGGTATGGATATCACTAGAACTAGGTGAAAATGTAGAGAGAAAGGAAGTTTTAGAGAGAGAGGGTCTCAACTTTAGGGTTTGGATAGGAATGGACCTGAAAAGGTGATGTAAAATGACCTTTTCATGAACTAATATACGAACAGTCCGCTCGAGCGCACGAAATGACACTCGAGTGTCAAACACAGTAAGTTGTTCCGCTCGAGCGCGAGAAGTGACGCTCGAGCGTAGAATACACGCTTCCAATAGTTTTGAAGGCAATAGACCGATCGCTCAAACTTAAGAAATTCCGCTCGAGCGCCCACCCACTCGAGCGTAGGAAATGACACTCGAGCATAAAATACAACCTCCTAGTATTTTTGCAGACCTACAAAAGTATTGAAATTTCCCAAAGCCCGCTCGAGCTCAAGTAGTGCTGCTCGAGCGGAGGGCCAAAGACTTAGGCAACATAAGGTTAGAAAACTAAGTTACCTACCTATTCCAAACAATCTTAACATGACCCAAAGTCAAATTCAAGGAGATACAAGGGGAACAAGATGTAAACGATAGTATAAAATCATTAAGCCCAAGTCCGGATACAACAAGAGTAGGGTCAAAATCGGAATCGCTATAACTGAATCAACAAATCTTCATCTAGAAACATACACATTCAACACCAAAAATAAAGAGAAAAGAAAAATTTATCAACTTTATAAATTCACATAATGAATCTACATTACACTGAGGAGATAGTATATATAAAAGACTGATACACTTAACTGATACACTTAACCTAACCATAACCGTCTAACTAAACTATAGTTAACCTCTAACAGACTAACTGCCTAGCCTTGGTAATTCACACGTGACAACTAAAGCTGCTGCTCTGCTATGCTGTTGCTGCTGCTCAGCTCTACCATGTTGTGGCTGCTACAGCTCTGCTATGCTGTGGCTGCTGCTCTATCTTATCATTTCCCCACAAACTCATAGGACTGGAAAGAACTAAGAGTTTCCTTTGAAGGTACTGAAACCTAGCCACAGACAAAGGTTTGGTGAAAATATCTACAATTTGATCAGTGGTAGGAATGTGACAAATGTAAAGCTTCTTGGCTGCGACTCTCTCTCGAACAAAATGATAGTCCACTTCAATATGCTTAGTTCGAGCATGAAATAATGGATTGTAAGACATAGCAATAGCAGATCAGTTGTCACACCAAAGAGTGGGAACAGGCACATGAATATAAAGCTCTGCTAATAACATACCATGCCAACTAAGTTCAGCTGAGGTCTAAGCTAAGGCTTTATACTCTACTTCTGAGGAAGACCTAGACACAGTTGGCTACTTCTTGGCAGACTAGGAAATTAAGTTGGGACCAAGGCAAACACAATACCCAACAGTGGACCTTCTATCAAGCACATTTCTTGCCCAGTCTGAGTCAGAGTAGGCATTAAGAAGAAGAGAACCATTAGAGAAATGAAGACCATGGCCTAATGTGGCTTTAAGATATCTGAGAAATCATTTTATAGAGGCAAAATGATTATTCAAGGGTGTTTGCATGAATTGGCAGACATGATTAACCACAAAGGCAAGATCTGGTCTAGTGATAGTTAGGTATTGAAGAGCACCTACTAAACTTCTGTGAAGAGATGGTTGACTAAAGGGTAAGTCAGCATTAGAAGAAATATAGGCAGCCTAGTTCTGTTCATTGCCTCTAGCAGTGCCTGTCTATGATCCCAAGACACCATCAGTAGCCCCCCAGATTGATATGCCTGTGTGAATCTTCTTAAGGTTTTTCAAGACTAGGCCTTCTTCAATGTCTTTCTTTTTTGATTTCTTAGCCTCTTTGCCAGAGGATTTTGGCTTATCTAAAGTCAGGGGTTTGAAATACCCCATTTTTGACCGCCCTTAAGATTTGGGCGCTACTGATTGTTTACTTGGTGATGAAAGTTGTGCAATGCAAAGGATCGATTTCTTCGGCAAGGAGAGAGTCAAATCCCAACCTTACACCCCAGTTGTGGACCAAAACCATTTTGAACAAAAGATTTTAGACCTTAAAACCCTCTCTTTCAAAATATTTTTGAAAAGAGTTCCTACGATGTTCTGACACTCACATTTTGTTAAATGTTGCACTTTTTGGTAAACCGAGCAAGGACAAAGTGGAAATGAATGGAAGAGAGGTGAACTCTTTAAAAAATATTTCAAAACACCTTATCTAGGGGTTTGAGGTTGAAGAAAATGGGAGAGGAGAGAAGAAAGCTCGTCAAGAAGAAGTTGGCATGAATTCGGTTGGACTGAAACTGAGCAGTCTTCACTAAAAGAAGGATATCTCTTAGCATACTTGGAATTTTGATGTAAGGCTGCCACCATTGGAAAGCTTACTTCCGGGGCTTCAATTTAGATACAAAAATGACCTAAAAAAGAGTCCAAATGAAGGAGTTATGCCCATTTGAAGTTGGACCTGGAAAGCAGAATTTTATGCCGGCCACTGGTGAAGGGTGCCGGCCATGGATGATGCAGTGCTGGCCATTGATGATCAATGCCGACCACAAATGATCCTCTGCCGGCCACCAGTGATGGCCGGCTAACCAACGATGTCAGAAATCAGATTTTTTGCAGATATTTGTTCTCCAACTGTCTCTTTTGGGATATTTTCGATCCAAGGCTCTCTTTTTGCTATATATGGAGGCCATATCTCTTGTTTTGAAGGGTTAGAACATTTTAGCAAACATTTGGGAGCCTCTCTCTCTAAAACCTCTCTCTCTAGATTTCTCTATCTCTAGAGCTTTTGTGCTTAAAGGCTTGCATACCTCAATCTTCAACCTATCAACCCTTAACAAGAGTGGTTCACCTTTGGACTGAGGTTGCTTGAAGCTCTCTTGGAGCTTCTTTTGAGCTCTAGAAGGTGGTTTAAGCTCAGATTGTTGCTTACGTGTTGTCTTCCCTTCAAGAGGTATAAGACTCACCCTTTAAGCTTGTTTTGCACACTTGTTTTGCCACCTTTTCAAACTGTTTTTGAGCTGGTTTTCAACTGTAAAAACCTCTATTTTTAAGGTTTAAAAATGTTGGTTTGAGTCTTGTTGAGTTAGAGGGTAGCTTCCCCCCTTTGTTCTTTGGCTTGTGAAGCCTTTTGAGCCATCTTTCAAAGCCTTTTGAAACAAATTTTTTTGGCATTTTAACCACTAAATTCCAAAGGAATTTCAGTGGCAAAAACTTTGTTTTGAGGTCCAAAATAGGAAAGGACGGCCTCCCCTCCTTGTGCCTTGTTTGCATGAGTAGATAGCCTAACATGTGAGCATGTTTTTCTACCATCTTATGACTTGATTCAAGCATGGTTTAGGCTCCATTTTGACCTGCTTTAGCTCTGTTTTGAGCTGGTTTGGTCACTTGAGGCTTGCTTTGCATGCTTGTAGTGCAATGGTGCTTACTAGTCTAGTTAGTGCTATGTGTTAGCCTTTCATTCTAGCCCTTTTTAGCTTATTTCAAGCATGTTTTAGGACTGTTTTGGACTGTTTGTCCCTTTTGAGCCATGTTTTGTATAGCTATAGTGCAAATGCTTTCACTAGCTTTGAGATTTATGGCCTCTAACATGTCTTGCATGTGATGATTGCATGTTTTAGCATCATTTTACAAGTGATTTCAGCATCATAACTTCTGTCATGTGTGCGTGTATTTCACTCTTTCATTGCTTTTGAGAGTTGTGCTTTGAACCTTGCTTGTGAGCTAACATGTGCGCATGATTTTCTTGCATTTTATGCTTCCATCTCAGCTCATTTTAGCCTATGATTTGGCATGTTTAAGCTCTGTCTAGAGTTGGTTTGGTCTTTTGAGCTTGATATTGCATGCCTCTAGTGTAGAGCTCCTCACTAGTTTTGATGCTTAAGTCCCCTAACATGTTGTACATGAGTTGTTTGCATGTTGTGTTTCATGCCATTTCAACACTGAAATTCTGCCCCCTCCCTCATTTATTCACTTTTCTATTTGTTTTGAGGGTTGGTTGGTCCTAAAGTTGTGTTTAAGCTTGAGATTGAAGCTTGTGCTTAAATGGCTTGAACCCTCTTTTGAGGGTTCCTCCTAGTCAAAGGCATGGTTTCTCTCATGTCTTAAGTCATCTTTTGATTGACCTCTTTGTCATTAGAGGACTTTCATATTGGAAAAATTGGTTAATGAATGGCTTGGTAACTTAAAATGTGTAAACAAGAATTGAGCAAAGTAAAACTTGTGCAAGATAAGCATTTGTATTGCATTCCATGTTTTTGGATCAGATGTTAATCAAAATACAAGAAATGCGAGACGTTTCATACTCATAGTGATGAAACATGTCACGTTTCTTGGTTGCCGAAACCCTTGATCATGTATGATAGGGTAAAGGCTCTTCAAGTCTTGTTTTGTGCATTTATTGAATGTGTACAAGTTAGATCCTTCGCCATCATGCATTAAAAATGCTTGATTGGTGGTCTTGGATTCAATAGTGCAACTCCTTTGATGTTTTGAGATGATAAGGAGGGGCATAGTACAAACATACCCTTGGGAAACCCTCCCCTTTCCTCTGGTTTGAGCTCTGTTGTAGAATGGTGATGCAGCACACCAGTGGTCGGCAGTGCCTCACTGATGGCCGACACTGCTTCATCTTTGGCCGACAGTACACATCTTTGGCCAGTAGGTGGCCGGCAGGCTACTGGTGCATTCTTCAGCATTGGTTTGGTAAGATGGTGCAAAAAGTTCTTGGAGACACCCTGCAAACAGAACCTCTCAAGAGCAGACCGAAAGGCTTTTCGGGGCGAGAAACCAAATGCATGGATGTCTACTTTCCAAAGCAGAGCTAAGGCAGTGTAGTGTAAAGCTTTTCTTGTTAGATAGCATGAATTTCTAATTTAATTAATTTGTTAATTTGTTAAAGTGTTGTAATAATTAGTAAGTAGTTTACTAGTTATTCGTTTGGTTTGTAATAATTAGTCTAATTAGTTTAATTAGATTAATTGATTAACTTAGCTTAGATTAGCTTAGCTTATTTATTCGGACCCTCCTTCGAGAGGGCACAATGTTGTAATAAGGGTGCGTGTGTGTGCATGTCTTCCAACCCCACTTCTTTCTCCTTTTTACTTAACCGCTTTCGATGGTTAGTTTTAGGGCATTTTTCGATTAGCATACCTTATGCTTGCATGTTTGCATCATTCATTTGTCTTGCATGCACTGGGCTCAGCGCATCATTCAAACTGCATTGTATTTCAATACCTATTTGAATACGTGTATCAAATGTTGCATTCATATGCCATCTTAAATAGCCAAGCCTATTTAGTTACATTATTGCATGTGTTGCATTAGGCATCTAGCATAGTTAGGATCATGCATTGTTTTCTAACTAGCTTTTGTTTTGGCTCGGAGTACACTGTAAGTGTTACGCTTTAGCATACTTGCATGAGTGTGAGTGTTGCCATGACAGCATGCTTGCTATGAGGTTATTTGCTTAAATGATAAACTGCATGAATGCCTGTGGATGAAGGCTTGATTTCGTGAATTGAAACAATTCAATGATTGTAAGTTTTAAGCCCACTTTGTAAAGTGACAAATCATCATGTTTTAAAGCCCACTTAAGGGTGGCCAATCCGCGCTTTAGCCCACTTGCGAGTGGCACTTTTAAACCATTTTTAAAAACAAACATGAGTTGTTTCGTTCCAATTCTCGTGATTTAGTCTATACTTGTATGTTGTGTGCATCACGTAGAAAAGTTAGATAATAACCGGAATAAGAACACATGGTTTTTAAAACAACATATCATGTTTAGTAGAGGCCGATCTTTGATCAGGCGAATGGGGGTGCTCATTTCAAGACCTTCCCCTCTCGTACCCAAGTTCCCGAGCCGAGGCAACTTTGGTGATGACGGACACGTGGCCTTTGGCATGAGTCAGGGTTTCCTAAATTTTCCAAAAATAAAATATTTAGATGGCGACTCTGTAATCTGGCAAAGCAGTCTAGTTTTGGCATTATTTGATTTAAAATCAATTTTTCAAAATGATTTTCTGGATTGTACTCTTTGGTGTTTATCAGTTTCACATTGCACTTTGTGAGATTAGATTCAGAACCGTGACAAGAGTCTGAACTGTAGTAAGACCAATTCACGCCTCTCCAAAAGGGGGCGCGCGAAGAAAGTCGAGTCTATAGTTTCTGGCGAATCTGCTGGGGATTTAGAGAACTTGACTCGAACTCATGATATATTGTTTTATCTACATTTATGTGTTTCTTTGCATTGCATTTGCATAGGTGCACCTAAGTGACAGTGTTTGCCGTCTGCTATTCCTGAACGGTTTGCCGAAGGCTAGCTTAGAAAAGGGTGCCATAAGGCTGACTGGTTGCGGGTTCTGCCACGATGGGAACACAAACCTTGGATCTGGATCACCGTTGTACGGTTTGATCCTTCTTTCACTTCTCGGTCTTAGGAGCGAGAGGTATATTAGGTGGTCTTGCTGAGGAACCCTTCTTTAACCAATTGACCTAGTTGTATATCGGAAGCCATAGAGACTGTTCCAAACTAGGACAGGTTGCTCACCCGAATGCAGGATTGTTTGAAACCGCATGCATGTGTAGTGAAACCCTAGCTTCTGACGAAACTAGGACAGGGAAACCCTACCCCACCATAGGGGTGTTTTGGCTCTCACTTGCTTGATATGTGCTATTAGGGTGTGTCTCTACAAGAATGCATGTATCAGTTGCAAGTTTGGGTATCAGTTTAAGGGCATTAGTTTTGAGGTGGAAATTTGAGGCAGAGTTCAGTAACGAGTAAAGTCATCCAGCTATGCTCATATCTGTTCTGGTGAAATCAGGCTGAGGTGCTGTCTGTTTTCTCTTTTGCTAGGTAGTCCTAGAACCATAGCTTCAGAAGGCTCCGATATCCCCCGGGTACATTGGAGTTGAGTCGATAGACTTTGTCAGGTCGGAGATTCAGTTTAGAGACAACCAGTGTTTCCTTCGTTGAGGCAAGGCAAAGAATGGCCAATCAGGGCTCACCGGCTCAATTGATCCGACAACCACCAGTCACATCACCTCTGTTTAACTCAGCAGACTCGTGATGGCACAAAGTCCGGAAGAAGTTGTGGCCATGATAGCGGCATTAAACCAAGGAATCGCTAGGCAGAATAAGACCAATGCTGAAGTGCAACGTCCATCTGGGGCACCTACCACACATCCAGTCTCGAGACCCCAGCCAAACTTTAACCCACTTCCGCCAGCAGAGTCGCCACCTAAATATTTTATTTTGGAAAATTTAGGAAACCCTGACTTGTGCCTAAGGCCACGTGTCCATCATCACCAAAGTTGCCTCGGCTTAGGAACTTGGGTACAAGAGGGGAAGGTCCTGAAATGAGCACCCCCACTTGCCCGATATAAGATCGGCCTCTACTAACATGATATGTTGTTTTTATAAACATTATGTGTTCTTATTCCGGTTATTAGCTAGCTTACTATGTGATGCGCACAACACACAAGTATAAACTCAATCACTCAATTTGGAATGAAACATCTCATGTTTGTTTGTCGAAAATGGTTTGAAGTTGCTACCCTCAAATAGGCTAAAATACGGATTTGCCACCCTCAAGTGGGCTTAAAACATGATTTGCCACAAGCAAGTAGGCTTAAAACACACATTTTGATGAATTATTCTAATTCAAGCAATCAAGCCTCCACCCACAGGCATTCATGCAGTTTAGCAAATAAACAAATAGCCTCATGGCAAGCATGCTATCATGGCAATCACTTACACACATGCAAGGATGCTAAAGCGTAAACACTTACAGTGTACTCCGAGCCAAAACAGAAACCAATTAGAAATCAATGCATGATCCTAATGATATAAGATGCCTAATGCAACACATGCAAAATGCAACTAAAATAGGCTTAGCTAGCTAAGATGGCATATGAATGCGACATTTGATACATATATTCAAAGAAGTGTATTGAAATACAATGCAGTTTGAATGATGCACCGAGCCCGGTGCATACAATACGAATGAATGATGCACGCATGCAAAGCATAAGGATGCTAATCAAAACATGCCCTAAAACTAACCATAAAAAGCTGGTAAGTAAAAGGGAGAAAGAAGTGGGGTTAGAAGACATGCACACACACATGCACTCTTATTACAACATTTGCCCTCTCGACGGAGGGTTCGAATAAAATGAAAGCTAACTAGCTATGCTAATTAAGCTAACCATTACAAACCAACTAATTCACTAACTATTCAAGCTAATTAATTATTACAAACCAAATTGAATAACTAGCTAATCCAAGCTAATTAGAATATTACAAAGCACTAAACTAAATTAATTGAAGCACAGGTAATTAACTACAACTGGCTAACAAAAGCGATAAATGGCCTCGCGGGCGAGGGAGATATGCATGCTCGGTTGCATCCTGCCGGAAATCCACCGCCTTGCCTCAAGACGCCTCTGTTTGCACTCTTTTGAATATTTGAAAATTACACCGATTTCCAAATTGCTTCTTTCTGATCTCAAGAACACCTTGAGGGCTGAAACTCCTCCTGTTGCTGCAACAGAGCACAGATAGAGGCAAGACAGTGTATTTGCAAGGAAATGTATGCACTTCCACAGTCCTTATCATATCTCAAGCTCAAAGGAGTATAGCACTTGACTCTCGAGCCAACAACCAAGCATTTTCAATGCATGGTGGCCAAAGGATCAAGCTTGCGCAAAACTCAATGAATGCACACATAAGACTCGAAAGGCCTCCACCCTATCATGCACAATCAAGGGGGACGGCGACTAAGAAATGAGGTGCGTTTCATCACTTCAAGTATGAAATGCCCCTCGTTTCTTGTGTTTGGATTAACGTCCGATCCAAACACAATGCAATGCAACACACACGCAAACAACATGCTCATCTATCAATGCTAGAGTGGCATACACAAGGCTCTATCATGTAAGCAATGCATGCATGGCATGTTTAGAAGCTAAGGCATTAAAGCAAGTGAGGTACACAACATTAGGACTATGCAATACTATGCACAAACAACCAAACCAGCCCAAAACAGAGCTATATCATGGCAAATCATTGGCAAAAACATGCTCAAACTAAGGCTCAAAGGAGTAGAAAATCATGCTCCTTTGGTAGCTCACAAATAAGGCACAAAGGCACAACTCTCAAAAGCTCTCAAGGAGTGAAAGAAGTGAGAACATGACACATGTATATGCTCTGAAATTACATGCTAAATGATGCCAAAACATGCAACCATCACAAATATAGTAGGCTAAGGTGCGTAAAACTCAAGACTAGCCAAGGCACTTGCACCATAGCCATATCAAGCAAGCCCCAAAGGACCAAGATCACTCAAAATAGTCCGACATAGCCAAAAATGTGCTGGAGTAGAGCATACACATGCTAGATCAATAGGCTAAAACACCAAACATGCTAGGCTAGTGAACAAAATTGCACTACAAGTGCAAGGAGCATGCAAGAGGCAACCAAACCAACCCGAAACAGAGTTATGACATGGAAAATAATGGCTAAAAACATGCTGAAACGGAGCCAATTCAAGGCACAAAGACATGCTACTTTGCAAGGCTACAAGTAGGATTACACTACAAGTACAAAAAGCATGCAAGAGGTGACCAAGACAGCCAAAAATAGAGTTATGGAAGGTCTAAAAAGTCACAAAAATGAGCCCAAACAAAGCCACTAAGAAGTAGAAACACATGCTCTTTTGATGGGCCATCAACACATGCAAACAAGAGAAGAGAAGGGGGGGACCACCCCCACCCATTTGGGACCTCAAAACCACTTTTCCACTACTGAAATTCCTTTGAGTTTCAGTGGTAAGAAGGCCAAAAAGAGATGATCCCAAAGGCCTTAAAAGATGGCATAAAGCAAGGCAAAACAAGCCACCAAAGGGGGTAAACCACCCCTAACTCAAACAAAGCTTCAACCAACCTTTCTAAAAACTTTAAAACAAAGGTTTTTGTAGTTGAAAACAAAGCCTAAAATAGCATGCAAAGGTGGCTAAATAAGCAATGAAAATAAAGCTTTAAAGAGGCTATTACTCACCCTTGAATGACAACTTCAAAACCAGCACCTTCTGAGGCAAAATCAGGTCAAAACCACTCAAATAAGGCTCTCAAGTACCTTAGCAACAAGATGAAGGTGTTTGAGTAGATGTTTGTGTGCAATAGTATGAAGAAACAACCCTTTAAGGCACAAATATGGAGAGAGAGGGAGAATTCTAGAGTGAGAGGGAGAGTTTTTGCTCTTCAAAATTCTGAACCCCTCTCAAGGGGGAGACATCTCCCCTTATATAGAAATGCAAGCCAAAGCTTGCTCAAATCCCTCCCTACACATGTAGAGAGGATGCATTTTGTGCCTAATAACTGGCATAGCTGGCACCAAAAATATCTGCAAAAGCAGAAAAAAGGTCGTACACCATTTAAAGTGGTCGACCAACCACCCCACCTAGTCGACCGACCACCTCAGGTGGTCGACAGGGGAGAAAACTAGCTGGCAGGGTAGAAAAAGGGTCTACAAAGAGAGGAGAAGGTGGTGGCAGGCTGCAGACCACTTAGGCTGGTCGACCGACCACCCACCCTAGCTGACCGACCACCAAAAGTGGTCTATAGGGGAGAAAACTGGCTGGCAGGGGAGAAAAGTGGTCTACACCCCTACTTTTCCCTCCAGGCAAAAGAAGGCACCAAGGTTTGACTTAAAACAAGCACAAAACCAAGAGAGTTCAGAGACTCAGGGGCTAGGCGCGCAACCGAAAACCTCAGGGACTCCAAACGAGCGCAAACATGCACAATCATCGAACGCTCAATCAATGACGTCCAAGTCTTTAGGACGGTCAAAAATGGGATGTCTACATCCTTGATATTAATGAGCCTGACCTGACCTCATTAAAAATTGCTAACCTTGAGAAGCAATTCAAAAAGGCACAGGGCCTTAACTCCATTCCCGACATTGAGGATGGGTACACTGAGGCTGCCGTACGACTCCTAGACAGATTCAAAATACCACATATTGACCGTTTCGACAGGTTTGGAGATCCTATGGTACACATTCGGCTTTTCTTGGATGTCCTGAAACCGATGGGTTTGACTACGCCACAAAAGCTCTCTCTATACGGAAGAATCCTGTCGAGTATAGCAGCCACTTGGTACACTAAGTTGGAGGATGCAGTGAAGCAAAATTAGGAAGAGTTGACTGAGGCCTTTGTCAATCAGTACTCTTACAATACCCAACTTGAAATAACCACTCAAGACCTTGAAGCAACCCATCAGAATCCTTCAGAGTCTTTTGTAAAATTTGTTGCAAGGTGGAGAGCAAAGGCAGCACAGATGACAGATCGGCCTTCTGAGAGGGACCAAGTGCGGATAGTGGTGAAGAACCTCGAGCATGATATGAAAATTTAATAGTCGTTCCACTATTCATTTTCAAAAGTTTGCATGAATTGGGGGTTCAGATCAAGAATGCGTTCAACAGAGGGATTATTCCTAGAACAAGTGAACCAACGAGGAGGGTGATTTCTGGGAGTACCCATGCTAGTAATAGCGCTATTCCCAAACCCATTGAAATCAATACAGTCCCCACAGCCAACCCTTTTGGCAAACCAAGCCTATAAACAACCAGCCCAACCCGAGCTCAGGGCAGAACTTTCACCCCCCTCTATATAAGCCTAACCAGTGCACTAAAAGTCCTGATGGAAAGAGGGTATCTCAAATCCCTCGATCCTCAGCCTCAGCCTCTGCCGGATCCTCAGCCTCTCCACCAAATACTGCGTGTATCATCAACAACGCGGTCATGGCACCGATCGTTGCTACCCCCTTCGTCATGAGGTTCAGAATCTCATCAACAACCGGACGGTAGCTCTACCTCCAGACCTCAATGACCAAATATCTCTGCCTACCTCAACCTCATCCATACACTGCCATCCACCTACAACCCTAGCATAAATATCACCCCAGCCCATCTACCCAAGCCTGAGGTGTTTATTCCAAAAAGTATGGACTTATGCATGATGGATGCACTTGAACCCTAATTATCTCAAACCCGTGAACCCATTACTTCTGAGCTGATGAGAATGATTGAAGAGCTTCAAAGAACTGTGGAAGATCTAGCCTTCGGGATATGGGCTCCGTCATCAATCACATCACATGCCAGAAATTTCACGCCAAAAAGCTCCCCAATCTTAGGACAGGCTGCATTGGAAGAAAGCCAATCCCTTGGCAAAGTGGAGGCAAGTGGTAAGAACAAGGTTGGGGCAGGCATTGGTCCCTATGAACATTTTCAGTGGGCTATTGAAGCTTTGAAAGCCGAAGGGCTGAACAAACAACAAGTGCTCACGGTTGTTGCAAAGACTGTGGATGACACTTTTGCCACTCAAGTTAGGGGCAGTTTAAATCAAAGGGCAAGCCAGGAAAAGGGATGTCATACTAGAAACATTCCTTTCAACTCCAATCCTACTCTCGGAAGAGATCATCAAACCCAGTCAGCACCTTTCAATTCCTTTGTTGGTACATTCAACCCGACCGGGCAAACCTCTTCAGGACAATTTAGCTTGATGATAAAATTTGCGCAAGTGTGTAGAATTCCACAGACGTGGCACACTTCTTCCATCCATGTCATTGAGTTGATATGCCCCTGTCCTTGCGATTGAGTCAATTTGATAGGAGCCATCCCAATTAGGACTCAATTTTCCGTTAGCAGGATTCCTAGCAGCAGGAAGCACCTTCTTCAGGACCAATTCTCCTGGTGTATATCGACGTAGCTGAACACGTTGATTATACAATTTAGCGAGCTGTTGCTGGTACTGTGCCGTGGAAGCAAGGGCACGGTCTCGGTGTTCTTCAATCAGAGTCAAGTCCAAGGCCAATATCATGTCATTTCGGTCCATTTTAAAAACCCTCAATTTCAAGGTTGGAAGGCCGATCTCCAGGGGGATGATTGCCTAGGTTCCGAAGCACAGAGCAAATGGCGTTTCCCCAGTGAACCGCTTTGGAGTAGTACGATGAGCCCACAACACACTAGGTAACTCTTCGACCCATTTGCCTTTAGCTTTCTCCAATCTTTTCTTGATGCCGTCCAAAATAACTTTGTTGGTGGCCTCCGCTTGACCGTTGCTTTGGGGGTAAGCCAGAGAGGAAAAGTAGGGCCGGATACCATATTCTTGGCATAATTCTTGATACATGCCACAATCAAACTAGGTACCGTTGTCTGAAACAAGTGCTCGTGGTATGCCGAATCTCGTTATGATGTTTTTCCATACAAAACGCTTAACGTCGGAATCTCGAATACGTGTTAGTGCCTCCGCTTCGACCCATTTTGTGAAACAGTTCGTCGCGACAATTAAGAATTGCTTGTTCCCAGGTGCCCGTGGTAATGGTTCGACGATATCAAGCCTCCATTGAGTGAACGGCCAAGGACTAGTGATAAAGTTTAACTTCTCTCCAGATAGATGAGTTAAGGGGGAAAATTTTTGGCATTGTTCACATTTCTTGACATAACACTCGGCATCGATTCGCATGGTCGGCCAATAGTACCCCTGCGTTACGGCTCCATGGGCAAGAGATCGTCCGCCCGAATGGGCACCACAACTGCCTTCATGTATTTTGGACAAGAGTTCTTCAACTTTATCCGAGTGAACACATTCTAAGTACGGCCCAGAGAGAGATTTTTTGTAAAGCTTCCCCTGCGGATCCAAGTAGTATCTGAGGGCTTTGTTTCGTAGTTTGTGTGCCTCTTTCTTATCCGTCGGGAGTTGCTCTGAGGATAGAAGTGCAACGATAAGGTCCATCCAACTCGAAGCTAGTTCAATAACGTTGATCTGAACAGATTCTGCAGAGGCAATGCTCGGCTCAGGGACAAAACCTACCTCGATTGTCCGCTTAACTTCTAAGTTGATGGCAGAGGCTAGGCAAGCCAGGGCATCTGCGTGCGTATTCTGATCTTGGGTTATTTAATTCAGTTCGTGGCGGTCGAATTTTGTGAGCAAAGAATTCACCGTTTTCATATAAGCTACCATGCGGTCATTTTTGGCTGCATATTCCCCTTTTAACTGGTTGATTACTAGCTTTGAGTCACAGAAAACTAGTAGACGACACACATCAAGGTGAAGTGCATTCCGTAGGCCGGTTAACAATGCTTCGTATTCGGCTTCATTGTTTGTTGCATCGAAGCCCAGTTTGACAACCTGTCCTATTATCGCCCCTTCGGGGGTCATGATTACCACACCAGCGCCACTGCCATGTTGGTTTGATGACCCATCACAATACATCTTCCAAATGTCTCCAACATACATTCTCCAATTGGGCTTAGGTTGCACTTGATCAGATTCAAAGTCGGCGAGAGAAGCTGTGAATTCGGCCACGAAGTTGGCAAGTACTTGCCCCTTGATGGAAGTTCTAGGTAGAAACTGGATATCATACTGGCCGAGTTTGAGAGACCATTTCGAAACGTGCCCTGATGCTTTCGCGCTGCGGAGCGCAGATCGAAGGGGATATTTCGTTGGTACCTCAATGGTATGCCCCTGAAAGTAGTGCATCAGTTTTCTTACAGCCATGACGAGAGCAAGGATAAGATTTTCTAATGGAAGGTAACTTGTTTCGGCATTGGCCATAGTTTTGCTCATGTAGTAAACTAGTCGCTGCTCCCCAAGTTCTTCCCTTAATAGCATGGCGCTGACCGCCCGGTCGGATACTGCCAGATACAAAATGAGTGGATCGCCCACCGCTGGTGTTGCCAGGAGCGGTACCGATCGGAGATAAGACTTCAGGCTGTCCAAGGCGGCCTGGCACTCGGAGGTCTAATCGAATTCTCTACCTTGCTGAAGTGTGAAAGAATTGTCGGCAGCGATCTGTGGAACGGCTGATAAACCTATTGAGTGCGGCGGCCATTCCCATCAGCTTTTGGACCTCCTTGACTAACCGAGGAGATCCAAGCTCTAGAATTTTCATGATTTGCCTCGGGTTGGCTTCGATTTCGCGGTGGTTAACGATGTAGCTAAGAAATTTTCTGGATCCGATGCTGAATGCACACTTCGAGGCGTTCAATTTCATCTTGTACTTTCGAAGGATGCCGAATGTCTCTGACAAATCGGCTAAATAGGCGTGCTTCTCCTTAGATTTTACCACTATGTCATCGATGTATACTTCCATGGTACGGTCGAGTTGTTTCTTGAACATGGCAGTCACTAGTCTTTGATAAGTTGCCCTCGCATTCTTCAGCCCAAAAGGCATGACCTTGTAGCAACAGGTTCCTCTTGGGATGAGGAATGCTGTCTTTTCTTGGTCCTCCGGATGCATGGCAATTTGATGATAGCCCCTGTAGGCATCCAAGAAGCTCATGCGTTGATGATGTGCTGTTGCATCTACGAGTTGGTCTGTTCTGGGCAGGGGAAAGCAGTCCTTGGGGCAAGCGTTTGTTTAAATCTGTGAAATCCACACAAACTCGCCAAGAGCCATTCTTCTTCTTTACAACCACAGTATTGGACAACCATGTGGGATAAGTCACTTCGCGAATTGCCTCGGCGTTAACTAACCGATCTACTTCTTCAATAATGGCCGAAGTATGCTCCGCGGCTGACCGACGACTTCTTTGAATAATTGGCTTACATTTCGAGTTAATGTTTAGGCAGTGTTGGGCTACAGATGGATCCACTCTTGGCATCTCATATGGGGACAATGCAAACACATCAATATTGCCGATGAGGAAGGATACCAGCTCCTGTTTTTCAACTTTATCCAAGGAAGCACCGATCATGAAGAACTTGTCAGTACTTCCATCAATTTCGACCCGATCCAAAGCTTCGGTTGCCTTCTCACTTGGGATCTTCCCAATGTCTTCGAGGCTCTCCCTGTCCGGTACCTCAATTGAGTGCACTTCCAACTCCTTTGGTCTCTTTGCAGCAAGAAGATAGCATGCCTGTGCCGATTTCTGAGAGCCGCGAATTTGTTCGACATCGTACTCAGTCGGAAAATGAAGTAGTTGATGGTAGGTGCTCGGCACAGCTTACATTGTATGTAACCAAGTTCTGCCAATGATGAGATTATATGGCGAAGGAAGCTTGACAACCAGAAACTCCACATCTATAGATCTAGTGCCGGCTTGTACTGGCAGTCTGATCTTGCCTAAAGGATACTCCGGGTTAGCATTGAAGCTGAACAACGGGTAATCAGCCTGAGACAGGTCCGAGTCGGTGAAGCCAAGTTTGGCAAAAGTTTTGTAATACATTATTTCCGAAGTGCTGCCCTGGTCAATGAGAACACGCTCAATGGTGAATCTGTTTACGCAAAGCTCGATGACGAGGGGATCAATGTGGGGTTAAGTTACTCTAACTAAGTCATTATCATCGAAACTAATCCTTCCAGTGTCATGGGACTGTTTTGCTGGCGTCATTGGGCTATTGGGGCTAGACTGCAGCTAAATTGTGTGTACCTCGGATGACGCCGGCAAGCTGTATATCATATGAATCACACCAAAAGGAGGTGACTCCGGCCGTAGAGCTACTACACTTGTTGAGTTATTCTTTTAGACATGTTGCGTAAGACAGTCGTCTTGCACCAATTCTTCTAGGTGGTCTTTTATTGCATAACAACTTTCGGTGTCGTGACCGTGGTCTTTATGATACTTACACCGTTTATCCTGCCTTCTTGCATCAGGAGGTCCCGTTATTTTAGGCGGCCATTTGAAGAATGGAAGGTGTTGAATTTTTGACATAATCTTACTGATCGGCTCTATTAGCTCCGTGTATTTCTTGTCTGAGCACCTCACGTGCCTGCTATCCACTTCATACTGTTCATTAGCTCGGTGTGAACATTGGTCGTTTGATTGGCGCGAGTCACGCCGTTTGTCTTGTTTAGCCTGATTCCGCCGCTCAAGGCTTCTTGATGGCACGGCGCTAATCGGCCGAACAATTCCCGATGTGGCCGTCTCAACATCCTTACGTCCGGCTTTGACCCGCAAGGCATCATCATCCATTTTGCAGTACTCTTCGACCCTCTTCATTATCGTCCAGACGGTTTTGGAGGGCCATCTGGTTAATGAACTGCGGAGGGGACTATCAAGATGCGATCCCATCTCAAAGACGGTGATGGCCATAGAGTCATTGCATGCATCATCTACCAAATTAAAGCACTCCCAATAGTGGGACGAATATTCATGAAGAGTTTCTTCCGGTTTAATTTGCATGGCCCAGAGAGAATCGGCTTGCTTCGGTTGGGTCTCATTAGTGATGAATCTGGTCCTGAATGACTTTTGAAGTTGGTAGAAGCTCTTAATCGATGCCGGCTCCAGTTTGTAATACCACCTGACGGCCAGTGGTCCCAGACTGCTTGGAAAAATTCGACACATGAGGGCTTCGTCGTCAGCATGGAGCATCATTGCATGTTTATAATGACGGATGTGATCAGTGGGGTCCAATTTTCCGTCGTAAAGGGTGAATGACGATCCTTTGACCTTTTTGGGCAGCACAGCCCGTGCAATTCGTCGTACGCAAGGGTCATGTTTATCTTCCTCATCCGAATCGTCGTTTCTCCCTCGCCCACGACATACATATGGACTTCCTTCAGATGAGCTAGATACGTCAACGCGCCCTTTCTTCCTAGGTTCCAAATGTGGTGAATCGAAATCACTATCATTATCGTGTTTTCGAGATCGACGTCGTCGACCATCCTTCTTTTCCGAAGATTGACCTCAAACTAGGCGTGCGGCCTGCTGAGATTTCACTACCTCCAAGGCCAAATCCTGGCACAGGCACTTGTTCTCAGCCATCATGTTCTCCAGCCGCTGCTCGTTTTGTTTTGCTTGATCCATAATTGTCTGCATTGTCTCATGCATTGAAGTTGAGAGTGAGGTCTGAGCTCGTCGTGCGGCGATGTTCTCCGGTCCCAGGATGTTTCTTGGAGTGAGGTCGTCTCTTGGTGTAGTTTTGTCAGCAATTATCGAAGGGTCTTCTGTTACGCCTGCCCTAGATGTGTTTGAGTATTCCCCGGCAACGGCACCAATTGTGGAGAAGTAAGTTTGGAAATACTCTTGGATCTTGAAGGACGTCCCTAATCCTCTAATTGCCACCTGAAAAATGGATTAACACTCTGGTCGGGGGTGTCAGAATTAGCACTCCGACGAGCAAGTTAGTATAGTCTCTTGTTTGCTTGAGTCTTAAGTTTCTTGGGTTAACTATCGCATACCTTTCTTTGATTGATGTTCCTCTATTTATATTCGCTTTTTTGGGCCCTAGGGTCGGGCCCACTCTTAATCCATCGTGTGATTGCTCATTCGGCCCCTTCTGTCGTATGCCAACTCCCACTCGGCTTTTTGTTCAACTGGTTCTATAACCGATTAGTATATTCGGCTTCGGGATCATACAGGACGGAGCCGAATATAACATATATCCTGATTTTCTTCAGAGATCTTTGGCTTTCCTACATCTACCGATATTCGGCTCCCACATTCACAAAGCTCGCTCAAGCGCAAGAAGCCTCGCTCGAGCGAAGAAGCAAATCACCAAAGCTCGCTTGAACGCAAGAAGCCTCCCTTGAGCGAAGAAGCAAATTTTTGGATAGCAACAACTTGAATAACTAGCAACCATCCCAAACATGCCCAAGACACTCCAAAACTCCAACTCAAGACAAGTGAGGGAAAACAAGACATGGATAAAATATTAAACCATGAAACCCGAGTCCGGAATACATCAAAGGTCGGGTCAAAACCGAAATCGCTGTAGACATTCACCTTGTCATTGAAAATTGTCTTGATTGTTTAAAATTATCTTTATCAGTTTGTAACCGATATAAGTTAGTTGAGGGTTCCAATATTAGATTAAATATTAAAAATGAGTCTAGAAAATTTAGTTTGAGTCGATTTTTTTTTCCAACAATTCTTGGTTTAAGCCTATAATACATCTTATTTTATTAACTCAATATAATAATAATTAAAAAAAAACAATAATCTTAATGTTTATGGTGCTTTTTGTCAATCAATAAAAAATATTTATAAATATTAAGAGAATTACATTTGAACAAATTGTAACGTAACTTTTTTACTTTAAAACTCTAAGACCTACACATTTTGTTTGATTCTATCTACATCACTAATTTTTGGAGGTTTAATGATTTTTTTTTTTAATGGAATGTCTGTTTGCTATAATATAGATATATAGATTGGAATATCAATGCATATAAAATTATTAAACATTAAGAAAAAAATCTATGAAAGATGTAGATTAATTCCTATATTTTAGTAGTATAAAAATTCAAATTCAAATTTATATTTAGTTAACTTTCCTTCTCAATTTCTAAATTTAAATTTTTAAATAAATTAATTAACTTTCTTTTTGAAATGTGTAAATCAAGGCATAAAAGTTATTTAAAATTTTAAATTTTAAATAAATTAACTAACTTTCTTTTTAAATTTAAATTTGTAAATGAATTAATTAACTTTCCTTTTAAAATGTGTAAATCAAGGCGTAGAAGCTATTTAAATTTTTAAATAGATTAATTAACTTTCCTTTCAAATTTAAATTTTTTAATGAATTAATTAATTTTCCTTTTGAAATATGTAAATCAAGATATAAAAGCTATTTAAATATTTAAATAGATTAACTAACTTTCCTTTTAAATTGATTAAAATTTTTTAGATTTTTTATAAAAATAATTTAACAATCCCATCAGTAACCATACTGTATGGGAGAAATTGAAAAGGTTGTTGCAGTAACTATGAGAGAAGTCAAAAAGGCTTGTGGATTGGAAGAAGTCAATAAATGCTGAGTTTTTTTTTTTTTTAAATCAAAAAATTAGAAAATTAAGATTGAAATATTGGAGCTCCCACAAGACTTATGGGTTAGAAACCCCATTTTCCTTATATAATATGTAGATTAGATTTTATGTAGAAATAATTTAACAATCCTATCACTAACCATAGTGTTTGGGAGAAGTTGAAAGGGGTACTGTAGTAACTATGAGAGAAGTCAAAAAAGTTTGTGGGTTGGAAGAAACTCATAAATGATGAGTTTTTTTTTTTTAAATCAAAAAATTAGAAAATTAAGATTGGGATGTTGGAGCTCCCACAAGCCTTGTGGGTTAAAAAACCCCATTTTTTTCTCATATAATATACTAGCATATTACTCGTTCTATGTATGTAACGCCCCGAAAAATTAGACAGGGTATATCTATTTAAACACATATATATAGTTAACTATTCCATACATCCATTTTCATTTAATCCCAAATGCTAATTACATGTTGTTCACATCTCAATGCCGTAGTTCCAATCCCAAGCATGCATTTTACAACAAGTGTGAAATGGAAGCCAAACAGATAATAAGTGCCCTACAGGCTTACAAATTTATCCAAGAACATTCTTAGTTACACAAAATGCAGTTTCAACTCAACGCAAATACATCCTGGGCTTACATTCAACAAATAACAATAAAACAAAAATGAAGCCTCAGCACCGAGTCCTCCCAAGTCAATACCTTGGCGGAGGCATATCACCTGTACCTGAAATGGTTTCTCTTATAGGGTAAGCCACAACCCAGTAGAGATATACTACACAACATATGGACTATGACAAGACTAAAGAGGAGTATGCTCATGCCATGCTCATGATAAAACAGTTTATCTCTCTTTTTATAAAGCATGCAATGCTAAGATGCAACAACAGATATAAAACCATATCCATTTTAAACCATATCTGTTATATGAATACAAGCTCTGTGAATCTCTAGGTGAGTGTCTGCAAGTAGGCCCAAATGCACTACCACTGCCCTTTTTACCAGTAAACTAGAAGGCTCGACACCTAACCGCGCGGTTCTACACCCCCTACCCAGATTCACCAAGTATTCATATTTTTGCAAACAGATACATTTCCAAAACATTTCTCAAAAACAGATACATTTCCAATGAAATGAATGTAATGCAATGTCCAATGCAACAAATGAGGAATGTGGTTCAATTTACCTAAGTCTCATGCATTTCTACAACAATCATGGCTATCCTCCACCAATATCCAAAAACAGATATTTCTAAACAGATATTTAAACAATTAAATTCTAAATTTTTTTTGATAAATACAATCTATTACACATCTTCTCAAATATGAACAACTATACTAGTTTTCATATCACAATCACGTCCGGTATCCTCTCAAGGTCCATTTCTAACCGTGCCAGTTTTATTCCAACAGATACATTAAGCAAAATAATCCCGTTAATGCCCAAGAAAACATCATTTTCTTTCCAAACTCATTCTCCAAGCATTATTCAACTATGACATCCTATTTTGATCAAAGCCCCAAAAGTTAAACGTAATTCCTTTGTTTTCTTTATGTAACGCCCTCAAAATAAGACATAATCATCCATTTAGAAAATCCAGAAAACATAACAGAAATGTCACATATTATATTCATCAGAGTATTCTTTACAAAAGATATTAGACAAATAAATGCCCTACAGGCTTACAGTTTCCCAAGAGATAACATGGTTACAACAAAAGAGAGTTCTAACTCTATACATAGAAAGCCCTCGGCTAGGATTTACATTTAGCACCAAAACAAAATATCAAAAAGTAGTCTTCAACTCCAAAACCTCCTAAGCTAAGACCTTGGAGGCGGCATATCACCTGTACCTGAAAAATGGTGTCCCAAGTAGGGTGAGCCAAAGCCTAGTAGAGATATGCTAAACAGTATATGAGAATTAACTAAAACATTAGCATTCGATAAATGTTTAATACTTATAAGCCATCTTGCACCTTTTCCATAATCAATCAACATTGACCCCCATATATCCATTCACTTCCTATTATTTATCCAAGTCAATTCATTGACATAGTTCATTATCATTTAAACAATTCAAAATGAGACTACAACTCATTTATCAACACTTCAATCATAAACATCATTCATACACTTCCTTATCTTGCCATTTTACAAAACTACGTCCGAGGGAACCGACACCCAAATATAAATAAGATTTCGGGACTTTCATCCTGGACACTCCGACCAACTTAATTATCCATGGAGTCCATCCCCTATCTCCTCCCAAATAATGGCATACATCCCCTATCTCCTCCCAAACAAGATACATATACAATGTATTTACACACGTTGCCATATACAATGACCAATTCAACCACATATACAATGTTTACATCCAATCGTCATATTCAATGACATATTCCAATCGATTAGTTTCAATTTACCTAATCAACATGCAGTTTCTACAACAATCATGGCTATCCTCCACCGATAGCCCAAAACAGATATATCTAAACTGATAAATAAATTTTTCAAAAAATAATATATCACATTTTCCATAGGTGAGTGATTCATCAATCCAACTACACCATTTAATCACAATTTCCTCCAATTTCGTGATTCTCAAACCAATTTCATGTTTCTACATTTATTTCACTATTACACAAATAGTTATTTAATTCAAATTAGGGCTTTTTTCCTCATTTCTCAAATGTTGTCCCCAAGGCCAAACCTCACCCATCATACACAAATAACCCTATTTTCAAGACCTTACACACATATAGAACCCAAAAATAGAAAACCCCTCTTTTACCATTTCAAGCTCAAAACCCTAACTTCACCCAAATCAACCATTTATACAAAATGACCAAATTTATCTTAAAACTCATAGAAATGAGTAGATTATCCCTACCTCAAGAAAAGAAGACAAGCTAAGCAAGAGATGAGCTCCAAAGATGACGAAATCGACTTCTACTCGGATGAAAAGGTAGATCTTGAGATGCTCTAACTTTTTATCAAATGAAGGAGGGTGAGAAGATCACTAGATCTAGGTCAAAATGTAGAGAGATAGAGTATTCTAGAGAGAGAGGCTCTCAACTTAGGGTTTTGGAAAGTTTTAGAGAGAGAAAGACAGAAAAAGTGATTTAAAATGTCACTTACGCGATCTGATATACGTACAGTCCGCTCGAGCGGAGAGTTTGACGCTCGAGCGTCAGACACATAAATTTGACCCGCTCGAGCGTAATAAAGGCCGCTTGAGCTCCAAGACACAAAAGCAAGGCACAACCCGCTCGAACGCAATGAGACCCGCTCGAGCGTAGAATACACTCATCCAGTATTTTACAGACTTCAAACAGTCGCTCGAGCGCCGGAAGGGCCACTAGAGCTCAGACCCGCTTGAGCGTAAGAAAAGCCGCTCGAGCGTGAAAAACACATCTGCAGTATCTTTTGCAGACGCACAAAGTATTGAATGGTTGAAAACCCCGCTCGAGCGCAAGAAGATCCACTTGAGGACAAGACCCGCTCGAGCGGAAGACAAAAATTCTGGGCAACAAGATTCTAGACCAACAACCAACTACCCTGTTTTGAACACGCCCAAGACATTTCAAAACTCAAATTCAACCGGAAATAAGAGGAAAAGATGTAAACAACAACATTAAGTCACAAGACTCGAATTCGAAACACCATAAAGGTCGAGTTAGAAACCGAGATCGCTATACTTTAAAAATGCTATTTTGGTCGCAAACTGGTAAAAATTTCAAAACCAATTGAATCGAAATCCGTTTTTTTTTCAAATTTAAAACATAGCTCTTTTATAACCTTACAAACATATTTCAATTTTACACTTTCGCAATTTTGGCATCAATTCTTTATTTTTCTCAAAATTTCCCTTTTAAGCAAATAAATCACAAAATTTTCAAATATTCTAATTAAATTATATGCAACTCTAAGCTCCATATAATGAAGTAAAAGTTCATAAATAAGTGTAGGAAAAATCCCTACCTTAAACCAAGAAGCTTTCAAATTTTTCGGCAACAGAAATTAAATCTGCTTGGAGCCAAACGACGCCTTTTCCGCCCTCTATGGTTTGATCCAAAGCACTAGGGGTCAAAAATGACTTACACAAGATCAAACCCCTGAAAAACCAACTTAAAACTCTTTTTCTTTCTTTTCTCACGGCAAGACTCCAAGAACTTCCAAAGTTTGACAAAAATTCCATTCGGTCACTTTTATAGATATTTTGCTACACAAATATATAACTAAACAAATATCTAACTATATATATACACTTATATATATATATATATATATATATATAAATTTAGAAATACATTTCAGCATCTTTATTGACAAAAGTAAATATAATATTTTCTTATAACAAAATATATTTCGTTTAATGGTACACACTATAAATATTTACAACTCTTTTATGATAATCAAACAATAATAATAAAACCACAACAATATTACATGGTTACTAACGGGTCAGGATTCAATCAAGTCAGTTCAAGATGAATGGAGTTTAATAATTTAAAATAAGTCTCCAACTGAGATTAAAGTGTAAATTCAATTTGATTCAACTTGTTACAATTCACAAGTATAAATAAATAATTAAAAAATAGTTTTTAAATTAAAATAATAATATAAAATTTATTTGAAATATATTGTAAAAGTGATTTAAATTTTATTAATTTTTATTAGAGTTACACTAAGAGAAGATTTTTATTCTAATGTCATTAATTGTATTTCCAAAGTTCTTAATAAAAATCTGCATGTCATAATTTAATTGGTAAAATTTAAATAATAAATTACAAAAAAATTATTTACAATAAAATATAAATACATTTCATTTTATAAGTTTCGTAATTTTAATTTTAGTAATAAATTATATTTTTTAATATACTAATTTTTTCTTATCTTGCAAAACCTAAAAATTTGTTTACTTAAAATTGTTAACTCTTATGTGAAAATGGATTAAAATTGACTTATGGTGCTGGACTAAATATTAGAAGTGACCTGAAAGCTAGTTGACTAAAATATTTATACCAATGTGACATTAAAAATTGTCTTGATTGTTTAAAATTATCTTTATCGGTTTGTAACCGATATAAGTTAGTATGAGGGTTTCAATATTAGATTAAATGTTAAAAATGAGTCTAGAAAATTTAGTTTGAGTCGATTTTTTTTCCCCCAACATTTCTTGGTTTAGGCCTATAATACATCTTATTTTAATAAATCAATATAATAATAATAAGAAATGCATAACAAATAAAATCATCATTCACCATTATAAGGAAATGATCGTTTCATACAAAAGCTTAAGGAAATTCCATTCCATTATCAAACCACACAGAACTAGCAACATGGATTTATTTGTATCTCGGCCTATAAATTACATGGCCCCCTTCCAATTTACCAGTTGAGTGATACATCCAGAAGATGCTTTCTCAAAGAGTCACCACAGTCTTTTCTTCATCACAGACACAGACCCAGAATTGAAGTGTTCGGTCCGCCTCGACTTCTTCGGGGCCGGAGAGCAGCTTAGCATCACTGGAATCTTGTGCTTTGGGGATGTTGGGGTGCGGCAATCATCGTCGGTGCTGTTGCTATTACTGCCACTCTTCGGTGTGTGAATTGTGGGAATTTCGTCGACGGAGGGTTTGATTTTGATGGTGGGTAGTTGGAGTTGGGGCAAGCCTTCTTGGAATTCTGACATCTTGCCAATTGAGTTTGGTTTTTTGTTTTTTTTTTTTTTTGTAGAGGGAGAGGAAGAGGTTGAGGAGGAGGACAAGAAATGGAGAGGTGTGTGTATATGTATAGAACAGTGGTGCTAAGGTGTGTGTATATATATAGAACAGTGGTGCTAAGGTGTGTGTATATATATAGAACAGTGGGGCTACAGTGGTGCTACATACCAGCTGGCAGTGCTGAAAATTAAAAAAACAAAAAAAAAAAAAAAACAAAGAGAAAAACATCACATCAATTGGGGCTACAGTATTTTTAGAGCTATTAGAGCTCATTATTTTAGAGCTCTTAAACAATTTTCTATATAGAATTACAGAGAGAGTTTTGAAAATATCCCTCATTTTGAACCGTTTTGATACGAAGAATCAAAGTGATTTCACTTTTGATACGGGAATGAAAGAAATCTCCGCATTGATTAAGCTCTCCCATAGCTTCTTCTGTGTTGAAGAAGAAGAAGAACACTGAAACATAAGTTATGAATACCAATTATGAAGAAATACTTCACGTATGTTGAACATATACCAATTAGGAATGAATCTTTGCTGCTATTATCTTCGCTCTCTTAGGCCATGTTTGATTCACAAGACTAATAATGAGGTACTAATAATCCTATCAAATTAGTGTGGTATTCACTATCCAATTGGATTAATAGGATAAATTATCCATGGGATTAATAATCTCACCCCTACCCCACTACTAATAATCCTACAAATTTGTTGGATTAATTATCCATTGGATTAATAATCCTAAACCAAAATGTTAAAACAAACATAGGATAATTGGACCCACAGATTAATAATCTCAATCTCATACTCTAATCCATTTAATCAAACATGCCCATAAATCTCTATTTATAGCAACAAATCTTTGTAATTATTATTTAATTATCTATAAATAGTATTTTTTGATTTTTTTCTTTTTATTTTGAGTCCATTTCTGGCATATAATTATGGCTCATAAATGAGTCAATTTATGGCTTATAATTATGGCTTACAATTTATGGCTTATAATTTTGAGTCAATCTTTATTTATTTGGCCAACATTGTTAATCTTTAGATTTAAAATGAATTAAATAATAATTATTGCCTAACCTTCTTTAAAGTCCTACCCAGATACAACTATATCAAAACTATTGATTAAATTCAATAAATTCAAAAGCTAAATTTATTTTTATTTTTTATTTTAAAAAATTAAAAAGAATATTTATGAACCTCCTCCTTAGTTACAAATTTATCCAAAATTATATTAACAACAATTTAAATATCAGTTGGCTCAATTTGTTAATTTGAATTAAAAAATAAGATACATTGCTCAAGATTTTTTAAATCTTGCTCAATTTCATGGCTAAATTTGATGATTTTGAGTTTTAAAAAAATAAATAGATAGTCCATTGTAAAACATTACATAATCACAATCATATCAAATCAATTGGCTATTAAAATCTTTAAAAAAAAAATTAAAGCATCTATATATTAATTTTTATTTTTGAATTTAAAAAAATTCAAAATTCCTATTAGGGAACAAAATTTGTTAGTTGGATCCATAAAATGTAAAGAAATTTTTGAACTTCGTAAAATCAAGAAAGTTATAAAATTATTTTTTTGTTAAACTTTTACTTTTTCATAATTTTAATTTACATGGACAAAATGAGAAAAACTATCATTTTTTAAATACTATTTTATCCCGTGCATAGCACGGGTCACATGCTAGTATATATTACATAAGGAAAAGGGTGTTTCTAATGACAAGGCTTGTGGGAGCTCTAAACCCTCAAACTAAATTTTATAATTTTTTTTTAATTTTTAAATAATAAAAAAATTCTATTGGTCAAACTCTCATTTAATTATAACAATAAAACTCTAATTATTTCATAAATTACGGTTTTTAAAAAGAAAATATGCTCAACTATTTCAAAATTTAAATTTGAGGGCCATTATATATGGAAGCAATTCACTAAAATCTAATTATTTTTTATTTTTAAAAAAGTCTATTGGTTAACTCTAATTTAACCATAACATGTAAACTCTAATTATTCCATAAATTACGACTTGTAAAAAGAAAGTATACGCAATTATTAATATGGAAGCAATTCACTAAAATCTAATTATAATCATTTAAAAAAATTCTAATTATTTCATAATTTATGATTTTTAAAAAAATATACATTTTTCCATTTCAAAATTTAAAATTATGTGTCATTAAATATGATATACAATTCAATAGAATGTAAAATTTATTTTTAAAAAAAAAAAAAGCTTTCAAATGGCCACATTATTTATGCTACAACTAATATAAAAATCTTTTTCAAAATTTATAATAATGCTTCTTTCAAAATTCAATATAGCAAGTTTTCAAAATTACATTTAAAAAAAAATCAAAATTATTTTTATTTTTATTTATTTCCAAACCTACATACTAAATTTCTTGATTAATTTTTATTTATTATTAAAAATTAAAAAAAATTCTATTGCGTAACACTTTTTCAACAATAAAAATATAACTATCTAATGAATTATTAAAATTAAAAATAAAGTACACTAACCCATTTCAAAATTGAAAAGTGTGCCATCTACCCACTAAAACAAAAAATAATCTAATTTTCTCATAATTTATGACTTTTAAAAGGAAAGAACACTAAATCAATTTTAAAATTTTAAAATTGTGTATCACAAATTATGAGAAGCAATGCACATCTTCCATAAATTCTCTCTTGCACTTATGGATTCAAGTCAAATTAGAGTCGGTGTACATCAAGTGTTGTAATTGTTGGTAATGGTAAATTAGAACTCAAAATGATATGATATAAATACTAATTTCAAATATTTCAAATTTAATTATTAAAAAAATAAATGAAATATTTTAATCTCAATTCTTTTATTATTATATTCCTATTTGACAGTATTAGAAATCCTCCTTTCCATTTCTCCTAATTTCTAATAAAAATTTATTTTTTATGCAAACAAGAAAAATTTGAAATAAAAAAGATATGGACATACATATAGAACTCAAAGAGATATGATAAACTTTAATTTAAGATATTTCAAATATAATTATTAAAAAAATAAACGAAATATTTTACTATCAATTCTTCTATTATTAGAGTTTTATTTAATTTATTTTTTTTCTCTCACAATTATCTTATTTTTATACCGCAATGATTCAGATCACTAATTTTGGTGTTCTAATGGAACACTAATGACATGGCAAGAAGGGACAAAAAAAAAAAATCGAAAGCATCACATCACAATAGGTGGGGCCCACTGGCAGCTCATTAGAGCTGGCTTTAGAGATCCAAAGCATTTTTTATTTTTATATATATCGTTAAATTTGAACTTGAATTTTTTTTCATAATTCAAATCTAATTATTAAAAAATATATATATATATTTTTCTCTCCAAATTTTCTATTATTAGAGTTTTATTTAACTTGCTTTTTTATTTACCCTATTATGGAAATAATACATGTTACTATATAATATATATACAAAATATATTTACTAATAGCCCCCCAAAAACTCAAGTGGTTTCAAAGAGACCACGACTTTGAAGAAGATTTTTGTTCAATCCCATTTATTTTTCATCATATATTTTTCTTCAATTATTTTAATTTGTGTGTTTGATTTTTGATGCAATATATAAGGAGGACACTCAATTTAAATCCAAATATAATTAAAATTAATTATGTAACTTTACAACATTTTTGCTTACATTTTTAATTTTTGGGAATTTTTTTTTTAAAGGTATCTGGTACTAAGATTTTCTAGGATAAAAGACATGCAATATTTGCATAGTGGTTCACGTCCCTCAACATTTTTCCAAAGAAATTTTAAAACACAGAAAAATTTATCTAAAATTTGCCTATGTTTTGAAATTTCTCTCATTTGCTCAATTTTTCTAAAAGTATTTGTACCAAAGTTTAAAACTGAAGGGCTGTTGTCATCATGAGTCAAACAAGTTTAATAAAAAAAAATAAGATGCAGCAGCTGTAATGTAAAAAACCAATACCTCTTACCATCTGGATTGAATGCCAAAGCATTTATTGGTCCAAAGCGCCGTTTGACACCTCCAATTTCTTCTTGAAGAACCTAATTAAACACAAGGAAGAAAATTTTTCCTCAAGAAGTTTAGGAATTTATCAAGCCCATATCATTTACATATCATATGTGAAAAATACACTTTACCTTGCCAAAGAATCTGGCTTCAAACTTCCCTGCACAATGGTCAGTAGTTGTGACAGCTGAAGCATCCTGACCACCTCCAAGCACCACCTAGAAGCAACAAAGAAATGAATTTACAAAAAATAATTGTGAGTGTAAAACAAAAAGCTACAAAGAAAATAAAACCGAGTCAGTAACCAATTTTGTTTGACACATAATGTAGAAAGTTACCGCAACAGTATGCTAACACATGCATACAGGAGCATAGAAAATGAGGCTATTCCTCATATTTTTCATGAATTCTTCCAAGTATAATTTATAAGCAACAATGATATACAACAACGTACTTACGAATGCTCATATTCTCTTAAAAACTTAAGAAAACGATAATAATTGTTACAACATTAAGAAATCATTGCTTCAATTTCCAGCTAGGTAACAGTGAGTGCACTCCTATAAAGAAAAATATGATTAATGAGGGGATAAAACAAATGACAAGACAATCCATTGAGAAACATGCACTACGGGGAATCATAGCACCTATATCATTATGACCGTCACCCTTAAAACTAGTGCTTCATTAACACGTACATGATCAAGAAGTGGAGACATAGCAACTGCATTAACTCACATAGGTCTTGACAAGTGTCAACGATCTGATGTCCCAAAGCTAACAAAGTCACGGAGAAAAACCAATAAGAAAAGGTTCAAAACAATGGAAGGTAGATTAAGTATTAAAAACTTTAAAGAGTTACAAGTTAGTATGCCTTAGCAGATTTATCTAGGGAACCAGTGAGAAGATGCGAGCTATCTGCAGATTTTGTGAGTGATGTAATTGTCTTTTTGTGACCAGTTTCCTTGTCGGACTCTTTAAGCAATTTTCCTGTCTGCCAGTTCGGAAAACAATGCCCAACTTCAACTTCAGCCCAATTCACAAATAAACATTAATGAATAAAAACATAGTTGGGGAAAAAAATTGCCAAATGCCAAAACTAAATCTAAAGTACTGCTTCGAAACAACAGGAAAAACAAAGAACTAAGAAAAAAACGGCATACAGAAAATTTGCAATGTTCAAAATGTTCTGTTTCCATAATTTATGTCCACGAAGAAAAACACAGGACATGTAGAATGCTCACCTCAGAATTCCAGATACGAATTACAGCATCTTCACCAGCAGTTACGATAGTTTTGTTCAGGGGTCCCCAGACAGCTCTATTTATTCTTCCCTGAGGGCCCTTGATTGTGAGCATAGACTCAACAGTCTCTGCAAATGAAAATCAATAATAATTTAACACGTTTTGCAAACCAATGCCTTGTTGAATAACAGAGGCATTCGACCATAAGAGGCAATGAGCCATAAGCCAAAATTAGAAGCGAGTGTTCTGCTGCCCAAATATATCCTAATCAAACAGCCTGTGACTCTAGTCCATATCAATATCCCGTAGGCTTTGGCCAAAACTTAAAACGGTAAAAAGTTGATAGTTACAAATCTGTAATAAAAAGAGGTCAAATCAATATAAGACCACATAGTCTTTGTTGACCATCCCACCATCTGTAGAGTCGCTAAAATGAGAATGTTGAAAATGACGAGTGGTGTTGCATGAAAAGACAAAACAAAATATGAATGCACTAAATGGAAATAAGAAGTGGCACCAATAGAAAATAAAATGCAGGATAGTTGTTGGAGATGGTATCACCATCACACCAACTGACATAATTTGGCTTCAAACTTCCCAGAACAATGGTCAGTAGTTGTGACCGCTGAAGCATCCTGACCACCTCCAAGAACCACCTAGAAGCATCAAAGAAATGAATTTACACAAAATAATTGTGTGTGTAAAACAAAAAGCTACAAAGAAAACAAAACCGAGTCAGTAACCAATTTTGTTTGACACATAATGTAGTAAGTTACTGCAACAGTATGCTAACGCATGCATACAGGAGCATATGAATACGTGCACAGAAAATGAGGCTATTCCTTACATATTTCATGAATTCTTCCAAGTATAATTTATAAGCAACAATGATATACAACAGCATACTTACGAATCCTCATATTCTGTAAAAAACTTAAGAAAGCGATAATAATTGTCACAACACTAAGAAATCATTGCTTCAATTTCCAGCTAGGTAACAGTGAGTGCACTCCTATAAACAAAAATATGATTAATGAGGGGATAAAACAAATGACAAGACAATCCATTGAGAAACATGCACTACGGGGAATCATAGCACCTATATCATTATGACCGTCACCCTTAAGACTAGTGCTTCATTAATACATACATGATCAAGAAGTGGAGACATAGCAACTGCATTAACTGGACATTCCGTCACATAGGTCTTGATAAGTGTCAAAGATCTGATGTCCCAAAGCTAACAAAGTCAAAGATCTGATTTTGTCATTGATTTTTATATTTCTAAAGTAATTGATATAATTTGTCCACACTAACGTCCCACCCCTACCTGCAGCTTCATTTTTGCCTATTGGGATTGTCACATTATTAATAGTCTTGATTTTTGCATATTGAAATGATCACATTATTAATAGTCTTGATCAATTATGATTGATTAAACTAATTGAAGTGAATCAAATATCCTATTTAGTCGGGATCCATTTTTCCAAGAAGGTAAAAAGTTAATTAGTTGGGGATTCAATTTCTCAAGAAAGTGAGCAAAATAGAATATTGGATCCACTTTAATTAAGTTGATCAATCATAATCAATTAAGAAAAAATTTAAATGTATAGGATTTGATTATAGCCTTTGCCTAAATTGTCTTGTCAAAGCCTGAGCTTGAATTTTATCGAAGAGTTCAATGGGTCGAGTTTGCCATTAATCCTTCTAAATTTTCGATTGAGTTTGGAGATACTACTAACTCAATTGAACAAGTCTCAATTAAAATCAGGTATAATAGATTCATTAATTAGTGACACGCTATTTACACTCACAACATTATGATTTACCTTAATATGAATTAAGGAAAATAAATGCATTCCCACATGATAAAAGACACGACAAGTTTGTCACATTGACGAGAAATTATTCAATGTTTCGGGAGTAATATTTCATGTCCTTTACTAAATAGGCATTTCAAATTGTCTCCTAAAATTCTAACACAAAAGTTATAAGTTTTATAATTTACGCTGATAGCTATTAATTTAGAGCATCACCTAAATTTGCTCCAAGAGAACTTAATAATTTGAAAAATTTGAGGAACACATAAATCGATGATAGAATTGGAAACAACTCTCTCAAATTCCAAGAATCCTATGCAAACTATTTCACGTGGATGTTGTGCATATTTTGAGTAGTCTTCTAAATTGACTTGAGGCTTATTGGGATACTTTTGGTTTAAGAATTTTAAAAGTGTTCGCCTTCTTTGGCAATGGTTCCATTTGTTTGTTGATTATTCATCTCCTTCAGTGCAATATATTTTGGTTTAAGAATTGTAAAAGTGTTCACCTTCTTTGGCAATGGTTCCATCTGTTTGTGGATTATTCATCTCCTTCCACATTATTTTGCTTTAACGCGGGCGCTGTCTTCCTCTACCTGGATGTGCTGATGTACTCTCTCCATTAGGGCCTCCATTGTGAGGGACGGCATCATCGTCATTGAATCCCTCAACTTGTTGCTTGTCGGTAAACCCTGTTTGTACTGTGCGATGGCGAGGTTTGTGGGGCAATCCCCTATCTGATTGAAAGTCTCCCAATACCGACTGTTGTAAGATTTCAACGTTTCCTTCTTGCCCATGTCAATGGAGAGTAGCTGGTGTATCTCCACCAGCGTCTTGGTATTCGTTCTGAATTTAGTCACAAATACCTCTGCCAACTGCACCCATGAAGCTATGCTACCTTCTGGCAACCTTTCAAACCATGTTAAACCTAGGTCACCAAGGCTAGAAGGAAACAAGATACACATTAGGGCCTTGTTCCATCGATATACGGCCATAACCTGGCAAAAGTGGCTTAAGTGTATGTAGGGGTCTTCCCCTCATAAGCAGTGAATTTGGACTGGTGGAAGCCTAAGGATAATGGTGCATTCTCTATCGCCGGAACGAATGGCGAACTCTGTAACCTTGCTAGCGCTTTGTTAGCTGGTTCATAGGCAAGGCGTGGCTCTGGCTTTCTAACCATGATACTCCCATGCATCCTAAGTACCAATCGTTGTAGCGTAAAGACTCTGCGGGGGTCGCGCACTCGAGTGTCTTCTCTCCTTTGAGCCCTTTCCTCAAGCACTATCCGTAGGTCCGCCGACCTTGGCAACTCCGTGTGCCTAGACGTCGTTTGGTGCGAGTGTGAGAGCCTGTAACTGCTTCCTTCCGTATAGGACTTTTCAGTCCTCGTTCTCTCAGACTTGGAGTAACGAGTCCTGGAAGTCCCTGATTGTGTATCGCCTGTCCTAAGGCTCCTACTTTCAACTTGTGATGGTGTGACTTGTCTATCACGATCTTCCGAGTGGTAAGAGTGTGTTGCCTCTACGCCCCTCTTCCGTTGCCACTCATTTGTCCTTTATCTGGCGCTTCATAGTCTCTATGTCTGCCGTCATCCTCCTTATTAATTCATCTTGCTCTCTCACGCGACCCTCCAGAACCTGAGGATTCAACCTCCGCCTATGCCTTTCAGGACTTTGGGAGTGACGAGGACTGGAGCCCCGTCTCTCCCGTGTGTCCCTCCGGGAGTTCCGTCGCTGGGGGTCTAACTCTGCCATGGGTGGGATAAAAGGTAAGCCTTCATGTCTCCCGCCCTCCTTCAGGGTTTGTCCATCAATAGTAGATTGCGGCAAATCTTCATTGTGCGCCATTGATTTCAACTAAAGAGGAAAACTCAATCAAAAGGTTTTGTTCTTTGTGTGTTTCCCACAGACGGCGCCAATTGTACAAGCACGAAATAATCTTCTCATATAATCCTGTTGATCAAATTTGCACTCTTCAAAACGTCGTCGCTTTGCTAACTGAAAACACAAACGTGAGCTAGCCGGCGGGTGTGTGCCGGAAACCTCTCCGATGCCTAAGTCAGCAAATAGACAATAGACACAAAAGCTCTGTGTATTTGAGAGTAAAAATTGTGACACCTGTACATAGGTCCTGCTATGAGCTTTTATAGATTCCACCTGACACAATCCTAGTAGGACTCTAACTCTCCTAATAAGAGTCCTAGGAATTACACACCCAAGGATAAAGCCTATCCCGATAACTCCTTACTCACTGCTTATCTAAGTGAGATAGTTGTAACTCTTACCTTGGCTGGCACAAGACATAACCGTGCTTACACAGCTTGGTGCTAATTAAGTCAATTCAGTTAACCTAGTCTTTGGAATGACCCCCTGCCGAGCTATCTTTTAGCTCGGTCCGATTCCCACTGATACCTCGGCCTATGACCGCTAGACCAGGCCATTGGTAGCCCACCTCTGACCGACTGACGCGACCAAGGACCAAGGCTACAGAGTTAATTACCTCGGCCCAAGACTATATTTATCTTAGTCCATTCCAAAAGACTTATTTAGCTCGGCCCAATTTATGCATAAATTACCCTCTCAACTCCATAGAAAGACATTAACATTGAGAGATAATCTAGAGGACACACAAGAGAGATATTAAAGTAGACTAGGTGTGAGGATCAAGGGAAATCGATGAGAGAGAGAGAGAGAGAGAGAGAGAGAGAAAGAGAGATGTGGAGAACGAACATTGCGATCCCCAAACAAAACTACGTGCGGATAAAGAAGAGTGTTTTTTGACACGGCGGATTTGAGTTAGTTAGACCCCACTTTTGCCAGCTCAACCTATCTATTTATTCTGTTTTTGGTACTTATTTTAATTTTTATATTTTTTTGGGAAGGTATAATGATTTATGGGGTTCCATAAAAAATATATATATAAAAAAAGAAGAAGATAAGATTTAAAGCTTATCTAATCTAATAATTTTTTTAATTTAATGAGGTAGGGTTTAATTTTATTTATTTATTTTTTATTTTTGAAAAAATAGGAAATTAACATTAAGATATAAATGCATTTCAACCGTTACTATCACGAGGGGAAGAGTAAGATTATGTAAAATCAGGTCAAAACCCATGAGTTTGGGTCTGATTAGCCTCTAATCCTGACTTTTAGGATGACGTTTGATTTGAAACCATTTAAGATCGTCTAAAAGATACCATTATTAATCTCAAGAGGTTTAATTAGTAAACCCAAACTATAATAAATTCTTTGAAGTGGGTCAATATAGAACATTTACATTGGCTTTAAATAGGATTGCACAATAGATAGTAGGTGCATAAATTAACCCAAACACTCAATTATTAAAATATGAATAATACTCTATACATTAATTAGCGTACCAACTAATAAACTAATTAATAATGTAACATAAATCATCAGAATCCCGATCCAGATCTTACGATCCTACGATCTTACGATCTATTTGAGTACAATCGATCCGGATCGTGTAAAAAGCTCCTTATAGATAGGATCTTTCGATCCTGGTAGTGGGATCTTATAGGATCGTGGAATTCCGATCCGAATCCGATCCTATCCGATCCAATTTACAAGCCTTGTTTTGTATTATATGACATATTTTATTGTAAATGTTATGTTTCTTGTCTAAATACCAATTTATGTGGTCAGAATAAATAATAAAAATTAAGTCGTATTGAATCAAATAGACTAAGAAAAACAAACTAGGAAACAAACATTCAAATATTGCGGTAATTTAAGAAAATTAAATAGTCGGAAAAACAAACTTAGCTTTAGCGGAGTCTAAGGAGGGTAAGATGATTGCAACTTTATCCCAATTTTTGGAAAGATTATTTTTGTGACTTGAATCTGCTCCACCAGGAATGCTAACGACAAATCTAATCATTTGGTTAAGCTACTCTTTTGAGTTCTTATCTATTTTTATATCCAACTTTGTTAAATATTTTTTCTTCACTTTTTATGCATTATTGTACATTGTAA